>JAJEOU010002759.1:372797-407172 GCA_021534815.1 Acrocephalus arundinaceus
CAGAGCAGCCTGGCCTGAGCAGAGCTGTGGGGCCAGAGGCGGCTGGGCTGTGCTGGGGAGAGGCCCTTGTGCTGCCCAGAGCTCAGGGCAGCTGGCAGAGCTTGGAGGGAGCTGTACTGGCCTTAGAGAGCCTGGCAGAGAAAGTCAGTGTCCATCTCAGCCTGTGTGAGAGTGCACCGGCCAAGAAAATCAACCCAGGTTTTACTAGTTCTCTGTGTGGGAGCTGATCTTGTGACCCTTTTAGCTCTCCCAAGTGCTGGGGCTGCACCTCCACTCCAGAGGAGATGTGACAGATGGGAGCAGACACAAAGAATTCCTGCTGGATTCTTTCTTATGTTTGCTTCTACTGGTGACCTGGATCCATATGTAGAGGAGATGTTTTGGGTCAGATAACACTGGTAGAACAAAAAGAATAATATTTTTTTTCTGAAAATAATATTTCATGCATAATTCACAATGAGGAAAAAAGATACATATGATCAGAAGAGCATCTGAGTTTTTCAGAGGATGAGAGACTCCTTTTTGTTCAAGTAGTCAAACCTATTCAAATTTCTTCAGGGTTTCCCAGAGATGAGAGGTGACCACCAGAAGCCAAGGCCAGCCACAGCTCTCTGTCCTGTCAGCTTTTGTCTTGGACAACCCTTGCATATAGGGAAATTTTCAGGGGAAGTATCAGTTTTGGCCATGGGCACCTGGAAAGATGGATGGTTCTTTTCCATGGGAAGGAAAGCACAGAGCCCAGTTCTCCAGGCGCTGATGAGAGGCAGCTCTTGACATTCCAAGATCAGCTGGACCTGTAAAGTGGCCCCTGGGAAGCAAAACCAGCCAAACCTGTTCCATCTCCCCTTAATTCCACGAGATTGCACAGGGTCACAATGTTCTCTTTGTTTCTGAAGTGTCACAATGGCCTCTGGGATCCACGATACTCAGTGTCACAATGGCCCCTTTGGTTCCATGGTGTCCTGCAGTGTTGCCATGGTCTCAACTGGAAGAAAGCACTGAGCCCCAGTGTTGCAGGGGCTGATAAATGGCAGCCACCAGAGTCCAGGGCCAACCAGAGCTGTCTGTCCTGGCAGCTTTCATCTGCGAGCAACGAAATAAACACATTGGATTCAGTATCTAAAATATATGGAATTTTGTGGGCATAATCCCAATTTCAGCCATGAGCACGTGGATGAGAAGGCCAGTTCTTCCCCACAGGAAGGAAAGCACAGAGTCCAAGTATTTCAGGGCAGATTAGAGGCAACTACCAGAGCCCAAGGCAACCCAGGCCTATCAGTCCTGGCAGCTTTTGACTGGGAGAAACTCTTGCATGCAGTGAATTGTGGAGAAGTACCAATTTTGGCCATGGGTGCCTGGGCAGGAGGGATGGTTCTTTTCCACAGAAAGAAACTCTCTGAGTCAGGACGTTTCTCAGGAGTAGAGACCCTCAATATGCCAAGGTCAATAGGCCAGACAGGCCAAGCCAATAAGACCTGTTCCCTGTTCCTTTGGATTCACGGGGCCCCACAGTGTCACAATGGTGGTGTCACATTGGATCCTTGGTTCCACAGGGCCCAGCTGTGTTACACATGGCCCTAGTTTCCATGGAGCCTCATAGTGTCACAATGGTCCCTGGCTTCCATGAGGCCTTGGTTTCCTTGGTTCCATGGAGCTGCACAATGACACAATGGTCCCCTTAGTTCCATGAAGCCACAGAGCGTCTCAATGGTGTCTGTGATTCCACACAGTACTGCAGTGTCACAGAGCTCTCTTGGTTCTCTTGAGCTCCTCAAGATCACAGTGGCTCCTTGGCTGCATGAGGCCCAGCTGTGTCACACTGGTCCCTTGCTTCCATTGGGCCCCACAGTGTCACAATTATCCCCCTTGCTTTCATGAGGCCTTGCTATGTCACAGTGGTCTCCTTGGTACTGCAGTATCACAATGGCCCCTTGGTTCTATGAGGGCTTTAGTGTCAGAATGGTCCTCATGATTCCATAAGGCAGTGCAGTGTCACAGAAGACCATTGGTTTCTTTGAGCCCCAA
This sequence comes from Acrocephalus arundinaceus, assembly GCA_021534815.1. Classification (NCBI taxonomy): domain Eukaryota; kingdom Metazoa; phylum Chordata; class Aves; order Passeriformes; family Sylviidae; genus Acrocephalus; species Acrocephalus arundinaceus. Next base: position 374,823 of record JAJEOU010002759.1, read on the forward strand.
AGTGTCTCTATGGTTCCCTTGGCTCCACAAGCCAATGGGGACTCACAATTTCAGAAGGGTCTATTTAATTCCATGAGGCCCTGCAGAGCCCTTTGATTCAATGAGGCTTCAGAATGTCATAAAGGGTTACAGGATTCCACGAGGAACCGCAACGTCACAATGGACTTTTGGTTCCATGGGGTCCTGCACTGTTACATGAATCCTCATTTCAGTGGGGCCCTGTAGTGTCATAATGGTCTCCATGGTTCAATGGTGTCACAAACAGTGAGAGCTGCCCCTTGGCTGTGACTCCATAGTGTCACAATGGTTCCTTGCTTCCATGAGGCCTTGGAGTGTCACAATAGTCTCCTTGATTCCATAAGGCATTGCACTGTCACAACAGAGCATTGGTTCCACTGAGCCCCACAGTGTTTCTGGGGTCCCCTTGGCTCCAAAAAGCCTCTGAAATGCCATAATGGCCCTTTGGTTTCACAAGGCCTCAAGGTGTACAAATGGCCTCCAGGGATTCATGAGGCCCTGCTGTGTCACAATGGACCTTTGGTTCCATCATGCCCCATAGTGTCACACTGGTATCCTTGGTTCCATGGTGTCCGAATGGACCCTGCATCCCATGGAGACCCACAGTGTTCACTGCAGCCCCCTTGATTCCATGAGACCCTTCCATGCTATAATGGCCCCTTGGTTCCAGTGGGTCCCAAAGTGTCAGAACAGTCTCCACTGTTCCATGAGGCCCCACAAGGTCACTGTGGTCCCCTTGGTTCCACAGGCCCTACAGTGTAGCAATGGACTCTTGGTTCCATGGGGTTCCTCAGTCACAACGGCCCCTTGGCTCCATGTGGCCAAGCTGTGTCACAATGGCTCATGGTTGTATGAGGCCACACAGTCTAACAAAAGCCCCTGCTTCCATGAGGCCATGCTGTGTGACAATGGACTTCTGGTTTCATGAGCTTTCATATTGCCAACAACAATCTCCTTAGATCCACAGCATTACCATGGACCTGCACTTGAGAAGTTTTTTAATCACAATCTGAGGGATTAAGTCAGGTTTCCCAAGATCCTGTAGTAGAACACGGTCACCTTGGTTCCGTGAGATTCTGCAGTGTCACAATGGACCCATGGTTCCATAAGGTTTTTCAGTGTCACAATGCTCTACTTGGAGCCACTGTAGCATAAAGGACCATTGGTTCAATGTGGCCCCATGTACCAAAATGGATTTTGGTGCCATGGGGTTCCACTGTGTCAAAATGGACCCTTTGTTCCATGAGTTTGCACAGTGTCACAGTAGACTCCTTGGTTCTGTGAGGCCCTGCCTTCACCAAATCTCCAAAATATCAGAATAAGGCTTTTTAACACAAATTTGCTTATTAAGAAGTTATCATTTATTCAGGCCTGATGTCTAGTGAGGGATAACTCCTAACCTTTTGTGGGTATGCAATTCTACCACTTTGTTGTTTACAATTAGTTGCTAAAAGCGTACTACCATTTAGTCATTACCATAAAACATACCCCAAGTTCCCAGATTCACTCCTTGCTTTTTCTATCACTGCATCATTGAGTCAGATGTCTTCTTATCTTCTGACCATCCTCACTGGAAAAGCCAGCCCTGCATGCCTTGTTCCTGCACTAAAAGTTAACAGGCACTGTAAAAATTGAACTAAACACTTTGGTATCACAGCGCAGTGTCACAATTGTTCCCAAGGCTTTGTGTGCCCAAGCAGAGGCAGGCAGGATGCAGAGCTGTCAGCAAAGGAAGGGGCCAGCCAGGTGGGGCAGCCGGGGGATGACGACAGCCTGCAGGGACAGAGGCACAGGGCATGGACACCGTAGGACAGCCTGGGCTGGACAGGGCACAGGCATGGGCAGCAGCTGAAAGGCCCTGACAGAGCCAACTCCTGCAGCACTTTGGCCATGGCTGCTGGGCCTGGGCCTGAGGCCAGCAGGGGACAAGTGACCCTTGCAGGCCTGGGGCCTCCTTGCCTCCTTGTCCCTGCTCAGCAGCCTGGCAGGGGCTGCCCCATGGTGCTGTCCTTGACACTGCACATCCCCACATCCCAGTGGCCTGGGATGAGCCCTGAGAAAGGAGGGAGGGACAGGATCTGCCTGCCAGGGACTGGGGCTCAAGTCTTGACCTTTTGGAATTCTGAAGCACATCCAGGTTTTCTCAGCATCAGAGACAACTTTCCCTTGTTTGTCCTCATCTTTCATGACTGCCTGCAGTGTTGTGCTCTAACTGGAACCTGGGAATCGTCAGGTTCTCAGTTGTGTTTCTCTGTGGGACCCATTAAAACTCTAGGAATTCTGTGTTTAAATCTCACTTTGAGTTCTTAAGAGGTTTTTTGAACTTCTGAAATCTGTTGAATTAACCACAGAAGAATTGAAAACCTAGGGTTTTTTTGCCCAGGGGATTCTCTTGTTTGGGTCTTTTGAATAATTGTTTTTGTGTCTTTCTCACTGAATTTCTCAATTGAAGAGTTCAAGAAAGAAGAGGCCTCTGGAAAAGTAAAATTCATCAGAAACTTTCAAAGGGCTGAGGATCCATCCTCATCAGAGCAGCAATGAACAGAAATGGGCACAGCTTTCTGGCTGCCCCAGCTTTGGCATGGGCCCTGGGCCTGCACCAGGAGCAGCTCTGCAGGGCCCAAAAACCACGGCTGTTGTGCTGGCCTGGGCAGATGGGATGGCAACAGGGGCTGCAGAGCTCTCAGCACCTCAGCCAGAGGGGAGCAGGGCACACAGGGAGCCTCCTTTTCCCTTGGCACAGCCCCTTCCCCATGGCTGGGGCTGAGTCCTGTCTGAGCTGCAGCTGCTGCTGTGCCCTTGCCAGGGGCTGAGGCCGTGGGGCCCCTGCCCAGAGCAGCCTGGCCTGAGCAGAGCTGTGGGGCCAGAGGCAGCTGGGCTGTGCTGGGGAGAGGCCCTTGGTGCTGCCCAGAGCTCAGGGCAGCTGGCAGAGCTTGGAGGGAGCTGTACTGGCCTTAGAGAGCCTGGCAGAGAAAGTCAGTGTCCATCTCAGCCTGTGTGAGAGTGCACCGGCCAAGAAAATCAACCCAGGTTTTACTAGTTCTCTGTGTGGGAGCTGATCTTGTGACCCTTTTAGCTCTCCCAAGTGCTGGGGCTGCACCTCCACTCCAGAGGAGATGTGACAGATGGGAGCAGACACAAAGAATTCCTGCTGGATTCTTTCTTATGTTTGCTTCTACTGGTGACCTGGATCCATATGTAGAGGAGATGTTTTGGGTCAGATAACACTGGTAGAACAAAAAGAATAATATTTTTTTCTGAAAATAATATTTCATGCATAATTCACAATGAGGAAAAAAAGATACATATGATCAGAAGAGCATCTGAGTTTTTCAGAGGATGAGAGACTCCTTTTTGTTCAAGTAGTCAAACCTATTCAAATTTCTTCAGGGTTTCCCAGAGATGAGAGGTGACCACCAGAAGCCAAGGCCAGCCACAGCTCTCTGTCCTGTCAGCTTTTGTCTTGGACAACCCTTGCATATAGGGAAATTTTCAGGGGAAGTATCAGTTTTGGCCATGGGCACCTGGAAAGATGGATGGTTCTTTTCCATGGGAAGGAAAGCACAGAGCCCCAGTTCTCCAGGCGCTGATGAGAGGCAGCTCTTGACATTCCAAGATCAGCTGGACCTGTAAAGTGGCCCCCGGGAAGCAAAACCAGCCAAACCTGTTCCATCTCCCCTTAATTCCACGAGATTGCACAGGGTCACAATGTTCTCTTTGTTTCTGAAGTGTCACAATGGCCTCTGGGATCCACGATACTCAGTGTCACAATGGCCCCTTTGGTTCCATGGTGTCCTGCAGTGTTGCCATGGTCTCAACTGGAAAGAAAGCACTGATCCCCAGTGTTGCAGGGGCTGATAAATGGCAGCCACCAGAGTCCAGGGCCAACCAGAGCTGTCTGTCCTGGCAGCTTTCATCTGCGAGCAACGAAATAAACACATTGGATTCAGTATCTAAAATATATGGAATTTTGTGGGCATAATCCCAATTTCAGCCATGAGCACGTGGATGAGAAGGCCAGTTCTTCCCCACAGGAAGGAAAGCACAGAGTCCAAGTATTTCAGGGCAGATTAGAGGCAACTACCAGACCCCAAGGCAACCCAGGCCTATCAGTCCTGGCAGCTTTTGACTGGGAGAAACTCTTGCATGCAGTGAATTGTAGAGAAATACCAATTTTGGCCATGGGTGCCTGGGCAGGAGGGATGGTTCTTTTCCACAGAAAGAAACTCTCTGAGTCAGGACGTTTCTCAGGAGTAGAAACCCTCAATATGCCAAGGTCAATAGGCCAGACAGGCCAAGCCAATAAGACCTGTTCCCTGTTCCCTTGGATTCACGGGGCCCCACAGTGTCACAATGGTGGTGTCACATTGGATCCTTGGTTCCACAGGGCCCAGCTTTGTTACACATGGCCTTTGTTTCCATGGGGCCCCATAGTGTCACAATGGTCCCTTGCTTCCATGAGGCCTTGCAGTGTCAAAATGGTTTCCTTTGTTCCATGGAGCTGCACAATGACACCATCGTCCCCTTAGTTCCATGAAGCCACAGAGCGTCTCAATGTTGTCTGTGATTCCACACAGTACTGCAGTGTCACAGAGCTCTCTTGGTTCTCTTGAGCTCCTCAGGATCACAGTGGCTCCTTGGCTGCATGAGGCCCAGCTGTGTCACACTGGTCCCTTGCTTCCATTGGGACCCACAGTGTCACAATTATCCCCCCTTGCTTTCATGAGGCCTTGCCATGTCACAGTGGTCTCCTTGGTACTGCAGTATCACAATGGACCCTTGGTTCCAGGGGAATCACAATGTCATAGGGGTCTCCTTTGTTTCACAAGGTCCGATAGAGCACCTTGATTCAACAAGGCCTCAAAGTTTCATAATGGCCACCAGGATTCTACAAGGCCCTTCAATGTCCCAATGGACATTTGGTTCCATGAGGTCCTGAGCTGTTCCATGAATCCTTAATTTCATATGGCCCTATAGTGCCATAATGGTCCTCTTGGATCAATGGTGCCACACAGTGTGACAACTGCCCTTTGGCCTGCCAAGAGTCCATAGTGTCACAATGGTTCCTTGCTTCAATGAGGCCTTGTAGTGTCACAATGGCCCCTTGGTTCAATGTGGGATTTAGTGTCACAATTATTCTAATGATTCTATAAGACTTTCCAGTGTCACAACAGACCATTGATACCATTGAGCCCTGTAATGTCTCTGGGGCCCCTTGGCTGCACAAACTTCTTAAATGCCACAATGGCCCTTTGGTTTACCAGGGCCTCAAGGTGTACAAATGGCCTCCAGGGTTTCATGAGGCCCTGCTGTGTCACAATGGCCCTTTAGTTCCGTGATGCCCCATAGTGTCACAATGGTATCCTTGGTTCCATGGTGTCAGAATGGACCCTGCATCCCATGTTCACTGTAGCCCCCTTGATTCTATCAGGCCCTGCCATGCTATAATGGCCCCTTGTATCCAGTGGGTCCCAAAGTGTCAAAATAGTCTCCACTGTTCCATGAGGCCCTGCAATGCCACTGTGGTGCCCTTGGTTCCACAGGCCCTACAGTGAAGCAATGGACTCTTGGTTCCATGGGGTTCCTCGGTCACAACGGCCCCTTGGTTCCATGTGGCCACGCTGTGTCACAACGGCTCATGGTTGCATGAGCTCACACAGTCTAACAATAAACCCTTGCTTCCATGAGGCCATGCTGTGTCAGAATGGACTTCCGGTTCTGTGACCTTTTGCACTGCCAAAAACAATTTCCTTTGTTCTTCAGCGTCACCATGGACCCTTTGTTCCACTCAGTTCCGTAGTAGAACACGGTCACCTTGGTTCTGTGACGTTCTGCAGTGCCACAATGGTCCCCTGGTTCCACAAGGTCTTACAGTGTCAGAATGGCCCCTTGGTTCCAAGAGGATTCTTAGTGTCACAATGCTCTCCTTGGAGCTGTAGCATCCCAGTGGACCATTATTTCAGTGTGGCCCCAATGAGCCAAAATGGATTTTGGCGCCATGGGATTCCACTGTGTCAAAATGGACCCTTTGTTCCATGAATTTGCACAGTGTCACAGTAGACTCCTTGGTTCTGTGAGGCCCTGCCTTCACCAAATCTCCAAAATATCAGAATAAGGCTTTTTAATACAAATTTGCTTATTAAGCGGTTATCATTTATTCAGGCCTGATGTCTAGTCAGGGATAACTCCTAACCTTTTGTGGGTATGCAATTCTACCACTTTGTTGTTTACAATTAGTTGCTAAAAGCGTACTACCATTTAGTCATTACCATAAAACATACCCCAAGTTCCCAGGTTCACTCCTTGCTTTTTCTATCACTGCATCATTGAGTCAGATGTCTTCTTATCTTCTGACCATCCTCACTGGAAAAGCCAGCCCTGCATGCCTTGTTCCTGCGCTAAAAGTTAACAGGCACTGTAAAAATTGAACTAAACACTTTGGTATCACAGCACAGTGTCACAATTGTTCCCAAGGCTTTGTGTGCCCAAGCAGAGGAAGGCAGGATGCAGAGCTGTCAGCAAAGGAAGGGGCCAGCCAGGTGGGGCAGCCGGGGGATGACGACAGCCTGCAGGGACAGAGGCACAGGGCATGGACACCGTAGGACAGCCTAGGCTGGACAGGGCACAGGCATGGGCAGCAGCTGAAAGGCCCTGACAGAACCAACTCCTGCAGCACTTTGGCCATGGCTGCTGGGCCTGGGCCTGAGGCCAGCAGGGGACAAGTGACCCTTGCAGGCCTGGGGCCTCCTTGCCTCCTTGTCCCTGCTCAGCAGCCTGGCAGGGGCTGCCCCATGGTGCTGCCCTTGGCATTGCACATCCCCACATCCCAGTGGCCTGGGATGAGCCCTGAGAAAGGAGGGAGGGACAGGATATGCCTTGCAAAGGGCTGGGGCTCTGGTCTTGGCTTTTTGGATTCATGAAACACATCCAGGTTTGCTCAGAATCAGATATCTTTGCCTTGTTTTTCCCTACCTGTCATTAGTGCCAGCAGTGTTCTGCTCTAACTAGAACCTGGGGACATTTTCACAGTCCTCTCCCTCAGTGGGATCCATTAAAACTTGAAGAAACTTTGGACTTTAAATCTAAATTTGAGTTCTTGAAAAGTTTTTTGATCACATGCTGAGGGACTGAGTGTGGTGTAAACAGCACAAAAGCCCTGAGAGGGTCATTAAAATCCTTTTGCTTTGTCTGTACTGCTGATTGGGGCTGAGCTCCTCATCCAGAGGATGATCCTGGTAACCAAGAACAGCTTAAAAACACATTTCTCTTGATAAGCAGCTTTTTTCCCAACCCAGGAGGGCTGGGGCACTGCCTGCAGCCACCCCGGGCACAGCACACAGGCACAGAGAACTTCAATCACTCAGGGCTGGGAAGGGGCTGAGAAGGGACTGGGGGGGAATCACTGCCAGCCCTTGGCACAGGAACCTCTGGCTGCAGGACAATGCAGCTGCAGCTCCTGCAGTGATCTCCTCAAGCTGCAACATCCCAATGCCTACAGACTCTGTGAGTACATTCTCTGATGATCTCTTGTGTAGAGCAGCCAGGGGTGCCCAGGGCTGTGGTGCAGAGCAGGGTCCTGCAGCCCAGGGCACTGTGCTGGCCCAGGGACTCTGCTGCCTGCCAGGGACAGCTCTCAGCCGGCCCGGGGAGCTGCTGCCAGCACTGGGGGACAAGATGTGGGGGGAAGGAGACAGCTGGTAAGGATTGTGTGGTAAGGATGTTGCATTGTTCAGGACTGCTCCTAGCATGAGATTTAACTGCAGAACATTTCCAAGAAGATTATGCAGGAAGCACAGCAAGGCAGGCCTGCATAAAAAGGAAAATCTTGCTTTTTAAAACAACTGCTCTGGATTGCCTGGATAGGAAATTGCACATAGATATTAACCTCTCAATTCAGGTTCAAAAAAATCAAACAGTTTTCTCTCAGATCCGAATAAACCAGGCAGTGACAGAAATCAGCACAGGGTCCCTTGCAGGCAGCAACAGGGTCGCTTTTCCAGCCTCCTCAGGGTTGCTCTGACGTTGCCATCAGAGCCTGCAGAGCCAGAGCTAGCCCTGAACAGTGCCTGAGCTGGGAAGGTTCTGCAGGGCAGAACTGAGCCCCCAGGGCTGGGCTGGGCTCTGGCAGCACTGGCAGGGCCCAGCCCTGGGCACAGGGAAGCAGCTGCAGGCAGGGACAGCTGCAGGCAGCAGAGCCCTGGGCAGGCAGTGGGGGGAAAGTGCCACCAAGCTGTGCTGGGATATTGAAAGTCCTCTCCAAACTGAACTATTCCATGATTACTTTTTTACAGATTTTCCTGCCAAGACAGAGCAAATGTCCAACAGCAGCTCCATCAGCCACTTCCTCCTGCTGCCATTGGCAGACACGCGGCAGCTGCAGCTCCTGCACTTCTGCCTCTTCCTGGGCATCTCCCTGGCTGCCCTCCTGGGCAACGGCCTCATCATCAGCGCCGTAGCCTGCGGCCACCTCCTGCACAGCCCCATGTTCTTCTTCCTGCTCAACCTGGCCCTCACCGACCTGGGCTGCATCTGCACCACTGTCCCCAAAGCCATGCACAATTCCCTCTGGGACACCAGGAACATCTCCTATGCAGGATGTGCGGCACAGGTTTTTCTGATTATCTTCTTTCTTGGAGCAGAGTTTTCCCTGCTGACCATCATGTGCTACGACCGCTACGTGTCCATCTGCAAACCCCTGCACTACGGGACCCTCCTGGGTAGCAGAGCTTTTGCCCACATGGCAGCAGCTGCCTGGGCCAGTGCCTTTCTCAATGCTCTCATGCAAACGGCCAATACATTTTCCCTGCCCCTGTGCCATGGTAATGCCCTGGGACAGTTCTTCTGTGAAATCCCACATATTTTAAAAATCTCCTGCTCAAACTCCAAACTCAGGAAACTTGGTCTTCTTTCTGTTGTTTCCTTTTTAGCCCTTGGCTGTTTTGTGTTCATTGTTTTCTCCTATGTGCAGATCTTCAGGGCTGTGCTGAGGATCCCCTCGGAGCAGGGACGGCACAAAGCCTTTTCCACCTGCCTCCCTCACCTGGCTGTGGTCTCCCTATTTGTCAGCACTGCAGTGTTCACCTACCTGAAGCCCCCCTCCATCTCCTCCCCATCCCTGGATCTGGCCCTGTCAGTTCTGTACTCGGTGGTGCCTCCAGCCCTGAACCCCCTCATCTACAGCCTGAGGAACCAGGAGATCAAGGCTGCACTGTGGAGAATGGTAACTGGATGGTTTCAGACAAATTAAAATACCAATTTGTGCAAATCACTTGTAATAAAAGCCATATTTAATATTTCTTGTTTATTTCTTTTGTAGTTTTTTTTTTCCTTTTTTTACCTTTTAGATCTTGTCAAAAAGGAATTGTAATTGCCATTTCTCATTTTGTTTCTCTTAACCTTCTCTGTGGACACAGACTGTGTCAATGAGATGCCAAGTTCTTGGTGGCATTAAAGTGACTAAAGGATCTCCCAGCCAAGTTTTCTGCAGAGATGCCCCTTTGGTTCCCTTCTGTGCAGCTGCAGCAGCAATGTCTGTGTGCAGAGCTGGGGGCAGATCAGTGCTGGCACAGCAGCTGTGCCCAGCAGCAGCAGAAGCAGCCCTTGGTGTTGCCAGTGCTGCTGCCGTGGCCCTGCCCCGCTGCCCTGCTGGCCCTGGTGTTGCTGTAGGGCCTGAGTGCTCTCGGGGCCGGGCACAGTGCTGGGGGTGGCAGTGCCGGGGCTGCAGCAGGGACAGGCCATGGGCACTGCTGGGGCAGCGCTGACGCCTCAGGCCAGGGCCTGGGGGCTGCAGGCTCCTTGCCCAGGCTCTCTCCAGAATACTTTGCCCAGGCCAATGCTGAGCACAGAAAAGCCCCGGGAGCAGCCCCAGGCTGGCCGTGGGCAGGCTGGGGGCAAACAGCATGGCTGGGGCTCTGCAAGGTGCCTGGGGGAGACAAGGGGAAGGAGCAGCAGAGCAGGGGCTGATCCATCCCCACTGTGCTGGACACCCCAGGGCAGCATCCCACAGCGTCCTCATGCACCTGCCAACAACATTCCCCCTCTGCAGCCCTGGCCTCTCCCCCAGCTCACACAGGTGCCGCATCCTTGCAGGCACAGACACGGCAGCACTGCCTCAGGAGCCCCTGTTTGCACTGCCCAGAGCAGGCGTCAGCACCCCCATGGTGTTGGTGTGGGGAGATGAACCTGAGGGAGCACAAATGCCATCAGCCCCTGGGGCCACGAAGGGCTGGGGGAGAGCAGGGAAACCCCTCAGGTTTTTGGTGGCCTCTGAAGTCACACAGAAAGTTTGTTCCCATCAGCTGGGAGTTTCCTGTGCCACTGCAGACGTTGCTCAGAGCCAGGGCTGCCTGGCAGCCAACCCCAAACTGCCCGCAGCATTTTATTTGCTTGACCTTGGCTTCCTTTACTCTTCCTGGTAAAAACTTCTTCCTCTTGCCCACTGCTTTTCCCTCCCCTGCAGACAGCCCATCCCTGGTTGCCCTTTCCCCTCTGGCCCCACACCCCATTTCAGTTCCTGACTTGGCACCATGGGAACGTCTCTTGGGGAGCAGGATCATCCTCCAGGTGCTTAAGGAATTGTCTGCAGGCTCCTGCAGTGCCTCATGCTGCTCCCTTGCCAGAGGCACCACAGGCCAGAGGGGCCCATCTGGGCTGGTGTGTCTGGCTGTGGGGCTCCCTGTTGTGGGCAAGGAGGAGGAGATGCAGAGGCTCTGCAGGACTGACAGGATGGGCTTGTGGGCTGTGAAGAGAAGCTCAGGGACCTGGGCTGCTGGAGCTTCTGAAGAGGAGGCCCAGGGCTCCTCTTGCAAATGCTGCAAGGGTGGTGTCAGAGAATCTCAGAATCAGCAAGGTTGGAAAAGCCCATGGACATCATCAAGTCCAACCTGTGCCCTGACACATCCTTGTCTCCCCTGAGCCTCCTCATCTCCAGGATAAACAACCCCAGCTCCTTCAGCCACTCCTCGCAGGAGTTGTGTTCCAGACCCCTCACCAGACTTGTTGCCCTTCTCTGGACACACTCAAGCCCCTCCATGCCCTTCCTAAATTGGAGGGCCCAGAAGTGGACACAGCACTCGAGTTGCTGCACAACCATTTCTGAGTACAGGGGAAGAATCACTGCCCTACTCCTGCTGGCCACACCATTCCTGATCCAGGCCAGGAGCCATTGGCCTTCTTGGCCACCTGGGCACACTGCTGCCTCATGTCCAGCCTGCTGTCCATCAGTCCTTGCAGGTCCCTTTCTGCCTGGCTGCTGTCCAGCCACTCTGTCCCAAGCCTGTAGTGCTGCAGGGGTTGTTGTAGCCAAAGTGCAGGACCCAGCACTTGGACTTGGTAAACCTGACACTCTTGGATTTGTTCCCTGGATCCAGCCTGTCCAGGGCCTTGTGCAGAGGCCTCCTGCCCTCCAGCAGATCAACACTCCCAGCCAACTTGGTGTCACCACGGTTCCATGAGGCCTTAGAGTTTCACAATAGTCTCCATGATTCCATGCGGCCTCCCAGTTTCACAATGTCCCTTTGCCACTTCTTAAAAGTAATTAAATGACACAGATAATAAAGATTTGCTTGTATATTATGAAACTCCAAGAAATTAAAACCTGTGCCCCTTTCCAGGTAGACATCGGTTGTGTGCCAATGAATAGGCAGTGCCACTTGTGCCCTGAGGTGCCAAGGTGGGATTGGCATCTCTCAGAGAGGAGCTGAGGGAGAGCAGAGCACCTTGCAAGCTGCAGGGCCCTGACAGTCCCGCAGGGCTCCTGTCCCATCAACATCTGCTCTGCTCCAGTCTGAAACAGGGACCAGCATGGTGCCAGGATCATCAGAGAACTGAGGTGTGTGCTGGAATTCAATCCCCTGCCCATCCTGCAGCAGCCCTGCCTTTCCCTCCTGCAGCCTTGGTCTCCAGCACAGCCATGGGGGCTCTTTGAGCTCTGGACTTTTCCTGCAGCCACCAAGGGCAGCTGAGCTGTGCCTTTGGCACAGTCAGGCCTGCCCAGCATTGCAGGCAATGCCCAGCAATTCCTTGTGTGTGCCTGGCCTTGCTGTCAGCCCCGGCAGCGACTGCGTGGCCCCTTTGTGCGGCGCTGGCCCAGCCATGGTGCCACAGCCCCTGTGCAGGCCCAGGGCAGGACAGGAGCATTGCGGCTGGGAAGGGCCCCTGTGCCGTGGTGCCCACAGCAGCCTTGGGGCTCTGTGCCCCATGGCCTCCCTGCTGGGCAGCCTCTGCCAGCTCCTGCACAGCCCGGGGCACCTGTGGGCCTGCACAGACAGCCCTGCCCCAGGCTCTGCTGGGCTCTGGGCCAGCAGAGAGGCCGTGCAGGGCTGGCCATGGCCGGCAACAGGCCCTGAGCCCCGCAGGAGGATGGAGCTGGGCCACAGCCAAAGTGCCCCGCAAACCTGGGCTGAGCAGCCAGGGCTGGCAAGGGCTGGGGACAGAGGCTGGCGCTGACAAATGTCCTGGGCCCCCTCCCTGCTCTGGCCATGCCACCAAGGGCACAGAGCAGCCTCCTCTCTGGGCCCCTTGCCTGTTTTCAATGCCTTCCCCAGGCGCTGGCCCTGCCCCACAAGGCCTGGCCTGAGTCCTGCCCCTGCACGCTCACCCAGGCTGAGATGGACACTGATGCTTTCTTTTCCAGGCTCTCTCAGCCCAGCCCAGCTCCCTCCAAGCTCTGCCAGCTGCCCTGAGCTCTGGGCAGCACCAAGGGCCTCTCCCCAGCACAGCCCAGCCGCCTCTGGCCCCACAGCTCTGCTCAGGCCAGGCTGCTGTGGGCAGGGGCCCCACGGCCTCAGCCCCTGGCAAGGGCACAGCAGCAGCTGCAGCTCAGACAGGACTCAGCCCCAGCCATGGGGAAGGGGCTGGAACAAGGGAAAAGGAGGCTCCCTGTGTGCCCTGCTCCCCTCTGGCTGAGGTGCTGAGAGCTGTGCAGCCCCTGTTGCCATCCCATCTGCCCAGGCCAGCACAACAGCTCCGGCCTTGGGGCCCTCCAGAGCTGCTCCTGCTGCAGGCCCAGGGCCCGTGCCAAAGCTGGGGCAGCCAGAAAGCTGTGCCCATTTCTGTTCATTGCTGCTCTGATGCGGATGGATCCTCAGCCTCTTGGAGGTGGATGATGAATTTCACTACTCCAGAAGCCTCTTCTTTTTTGAGCTCTTCAGTTCAGGAATTCAGTGAGAAAAGCTCATAAACATGTGTTCAAAAGACCCAAACAAGACAAGCCCCTGGGAATATTTTAAGTTTTTAATTTTTCTGTGGTGAATTAGACAGATTTCAGAAGTGCCTTTCAAGTGATTATGCTATATTGAAAGCAATGCTGACTAAAGAGTTCTGTCCTTTTAAATTTCCATTTCCTGTTTATAGACTGATATCAGCAATGTTCAATTGATATTCACACCTAGCACCTTGTAATGCAGTCTGAATGGATATGAAAATCAAGACCCTACATGGCTGACAATCAATCAGACTTTGTCCCCAATTCTTCCTCACCATTCCCCTCATCCAACCCCCGGCACTCCAACAGAAGAGGAATGGTTGTGGCCAGCAGGAGCAGGGCAATGATTCTTCCCTTGTGCTTGGTACTGGTTGGGCAGCACCTTGAGTGCTGTGTCCAGTTCTGGAGTCCCCAGTTTAGGAAGGACATGGAGGGGGTGGAGTGTGTCCATACAAGGCTGGTGAGGGGTCTGGAGCTCAAGTGCTGTAAGGATTGGCTGAGGGAGCTGGGGTTATTTATCCTGGAGAAGAGGAGGCTCAGAGGGAGACCTCATCACTCTCTACGATGCCTGGACTGGAAGGTGCAGCAAGGTTAAGGTCTGGATTTTTTCCCAGGGAACAGTGACAGATAGGAGGACACAGCTTAAGGCGGAATAGGGGGAGAATTAGGCTGGACATTAGGAAATATTCTTCCTGAGAAGGGCATGATTGAGTATTGGAGTGGGCTGTCCAGCAAGATGGGTGAGTCACTGTCCGTGGAAGTGTTTAAGAAAAGACTGTATGTAGGACTCAGTTCCATGGTCTGGGTGACAAGGTGGTGTTGGGTCACAGGTTGCATTTGATGCTCTCCAAGGTTTTTTCCAGCCTGGTGGATTCTCTGGTGATGGTGACACTGCAGGACCCTGGGGAAGCAAGGGGCCATTGTGACACTGCAGGGCCTGGTGGCACTAAGAGGACCAGAGTGACACTGTGTATGACATGGCACCATAGAGCCCAGGGGACCTTGTGACACTGTGGGGCTGAATGGAAGCAAGGAGTCCATGGTGACACTCTGGGGCCTGGTGGAACCACAGACGCCACGGTGACCCTGTGGGGCCTTGTTGAACCAAGGGACCATTGTGCCACTGCAGAACCAAGGAGAGCCCTGGGAGACCCTGGGGCCCAATGGAATCCAGGGGCCATTGTCCCATTGCAAGGACTCTTGGAACTGAGGGAACAATTGTGACACTGGGGTGCCCCATGGAACCAAGGGTCCCTGGTGACACTGAAGGATCTTGTGTGACCAGGGCTCCATGGTGACACTGCAGCTCCAAGGAATTCCTGGTGGCCCTCTGAGGCCTGATGGAACCAAGAGGCCACTGTGACACTGCAGGGCCTTGTGGAACCCTGCAGAGCTTTGGGACAGAGCAGGACCTGGTGTCATGATGGGGCCACTGCGACACTGCAGGTCTCCATGGAACCAAGGGGCCAGGGTTGCTCCTCAGGGACTCCTGGAATGAAGGAAACATGTTTGACACCTTTGTGGTGCCCCTTGGGACAAAGAGCCCATTGTGACCCTGTGGAAGCAAGGAGACCATTTCTGTACTGCCAGACCTGATGGAACCAAGGATCCATTGTGACACTGTGGGGACCAAGGATCCAAGGGACTTTTTTCCACCAAGGGGTCCCATGGAACCAAATGGACATTGTGACACTGGGAGGCCTCATGGAATCATGAAGACCATTGTGACACTCTAGGATCTCATGGAACCATGATGACACCAAGCTGGCTGGGAGTGTTGATCTGCTGGAAGGCAGGAGGGCTCTGCACAGGGCCCGGGACAGGCTGGATCCAGGGGCAAAATCCAAGAATGTCAGGTTTAACAAGGCCAAGTGCTGGGTCCTGCATTTTGGCCACAACAACCCCTGCAGCACTACAGGCTGGGGACAGAGGGGCTGGACAGCAGCCAGGCAGAAAGGGACCTGCAGGAACTGATGGACAGCAGGCTGGACATGAGGCAGAAGTGTGCCCAGGTGGCCAAGAAAGCCAATGGCACCTGGCCTGGATCAGGAACAGTGTGGCCAGCAGGAGCAGGGCAGTGATTCTTCTCCTGTGCTCAGCACTGGTTGGGCAGCACCTCGAGTGCTGTGTCCAGTTCTGGGCCCCCAAATTTAGGAAGGACATGGAGGGGCTGGAGCATGTCCAGAGAAGGGCAACAAGGCTGGTGAGGGGTCTGGAGCACAAGTCCTGTGAGGAGTGGCTGAGGGAGCTGGGGTTGTTTATCCTGGAGGAGAGGAGGCTCAGGGCAGACAAGGCAGTGTCAGGGCACAGGTTGGACTTGATGATGTCCAAAGTCTTTTCCCACGTTGCTGATTCTGGGATTCTCTGAAACCAACCCTTGTAGCAGTTGCAGGATGAGCCCTGGGCCTCCTCTTCACAAGGTCCAGCAGCCCAGGTCCCTCAGCTTCTCCTCTCAGTTCCCAAGCCCATCCTGTCAGACCTGCAGAGCCTCTGCAGCTCCTCCTCATTGCCCACAACAGGGAGCCCCACAGCCGGACACACCAGCCCAGATGGGCCCCCCTGGCCTGTGGTGCCTCTGGCAAGGGAGCAGCACGAGGCACTGCAGGAGACTGCAGACAATTCCTGAAGCACTTGGAGGATGATTCTGCTCCCCAAGGGACGTTCTGATGGTGCCAAGTCAGGAACTGAAATGGGGAGTGGGGCCAGAGAGGAAAGGGCAACCAGGGAGGGGCTGTTTGAAAGGGAGCAAACAGGGGTTGGAGAGAGGAAGAAATTTTTACCAGAAAAGAGGAAAGAAAGCCAAGGTGAGGCAAAAGAAATGCTCAGGGCAGCTTTGGAGAGGCTGCAAGGCAGCCCTGGCTCTGAGAAACAACATCTGCAGTGGCACGGGAAACTCCCAGCTGATGGGAACAAACTTTCTGTGAGACTGCAGAAACCACCACAAACCTGAGTGGTTTCCCTGCTGACACCCAGCCCTTCCTAGCCCCCGGGGCTGATGGCATTTGTGCTCCCTCAGCTTCATCTGCCCCCCACCAACACCATGGGGGTGCTGACGCCTGCCCTGGGCAGTGCAAACTCTGGGGCTGCTGAGGCAGTGCTGCCGTGTCTGTGCATGAAAGGATGCAGCACCTGTGTGAGCTGGGGGAGAGGCCAGCGCTGCAGAGGGGGGATGTTGTTGGCAGGTGCATGAGGACGCTGTGGGACGCTGCCCTGGGGTGTCCAGCACAGTGGGGATGGATCAGCCCCTGCTCTGCTGCTCCTTCCCCTTGTCTCCCCCAGGCACCTTGCAGAGCCCCAGCCATGCTGTTTGCCCCCAGCCTGCCCACGGCCAGCCTGGGGCTGCTCCCGGGGCTTTTCTGTGCTCAGCATTGGCCTGGGCAAAGTGTTCTGGAGAGAGCCTGGGCAAGGAGCCTGCAGCCCCCAGGCCCTGGCCTGAGGCGTCAGCGCTGCCCCAGCAGTGCCCATGGCCTGTCCCTGCTGCAGCCCCGGCACTGCCACCCCCAGCACTGTGCCTGGCCCCGAGAGCACTCAGGCCCTACAGCAACACCAGGGCCAGCAGGGCAGCAGGGCAGGGCCACGGCAGCAGCACTGGCAACACCAAGGGCTGCTGCTGCTGCTGCTGGGCACAGCTGCTGTGCCAGCACTGATCTGCCCCCAGCTCTGCACACAGACATTTCTGCTGCAGCAGACCAAAAAAGATGACCAAAAAAGGTCATCTCTGCAGATAAGATGGCTGGGAGATTGTTTAGTTCCTTTAAAGCCACCAAGAGCGCAGCCCCTCATTGACACAATCTGTGGCCATGGGGAAGGTTGAAAGAAATAAAATGAAAAAGGGCACAAACAATTACATTTCCCTGTTGACAAGATAAAACAATAAAAAAAAGAAAATGAACCTCCAGAAAACCACAAGAAGTATCAAAGAGAACTTCTATTACAAGTGATTTGCAGAAATTGGCCAGCAGTTTAATGTTCCTGAACACATCCAGTCATCAGTCTCCACAGTGCAACCTTGAGCTCCTGGTTCCTCAGGCTGTAGATGAGGGGGTTCAGGACTGGAGGCACCACCGAGTACAGAACTGACAGGGCCAGATCCAGGGTTTGGGAGGAGATTAAAGGGGGGCTTTAGGTAGGAAAATATGGCAGTGCTGAGGAACAGGGAGACCACGGCCAGGTGAGGAAGGCAGGTGGAAAAGGCTTTGTGCTGTCCCTGCTCAGAGGGGATCCTGAGCATAGTCCTGAAGATCTGCACATAGGAGAAAACTATGAACACAAAACAGCCGAGTCCTAAACAGGCACTAACTGTAATGAGCGCAAGTTCCCTGAGGCTGGAGTGTGAGCAGGAGAGCTTGAGGATGTGTGGGATTTCACAGAAGAACTGTCCCAGGGCATTGCCATGGCACAGGGGCAGGGAAAATGTATTGGCCGTGTGCAGGAGTGAATAGAGAAAGGCACTGGCCCAGGCAGCTGCTGCCATGTGGGCACAAGCTCTGCTGCCCAGGAGGGTCCCGTAGTGCAGGGGTTTGCAGATGGACACGTAGCGGTCGTAGCACATAATGGTCAGGAGTGCAAGCTCTGATCCAAGAAAGAAGAAAATCAGAAAAACCTGTGCAGCACATCCTGCACAGGAGATGTTCCTGGTGTCCCAGAGGGAATTGTGCATGGCTTTGGGGACAGTGGTGCAGATGGAGCCCAGGTCGGTGAGGGCCAGGTTGAGCAGGAAGAAGAACATGGGGCTGTGCAGGAGGTGGCCGCAGGCTACGGCGCTGATGATGAGGCCGTTGCCCAGGAGGGCAGCCAGGGAGATTCCCAGGAAGAGGCAGAAGTGCAGGAGCTGCAGCTGCCGCGTGTCTGCCAAGGCCAGCAAAAGGAAGTGGCTGATGGAGCTGCTGTTGGACATTTGCTGTCTCTGGGCTTTGGGTGCTGCCATGGAGAAAAGGACAGGGAAGAGTTAGAGGAGATACCTGTAACCAAAATCAAAGCCATTTCCCATACACCCTCCCCTGGAACACTCAGACACCGGTAAATGTTGAACCATTACTTTGATGAATCTCTGTGTCCCTTTCAATTCAGAATGTTCTGTGATTCTGTGATTACAATTCCTGTTCTGCTTCTCTCATCCTCCTGTTGCCTATAATCAAAAAAGAAAATAAACCCTTTAAAAATGTTATAAGGTAAAGTAACAAGCAGACATTTATTGGAAACTTTCAGGTGTCCCAAAAGGAATGGGGCACACCCAGTCCCTCAGATCAGCAACCTTTTAAAGTTTATTAATTAACATATTTAACAGGAACATCCAAAAGGTAATTCAGTGTCCCCAGTTACACATCCCTGGGTCAACCCATTGGAATAAGCCAAGGGCTTATTTGCATCATTTTTTTTTTATGACTGCTCACACTGGTGAAAAACCAAAATGTCCTTCTTGTCGGTCCTCTTCCTGATAATAAGACTATACAGTATTTCAGGAATGTATTTATGTCTGCTAATTGTTCTAAAATCGAAGACAAAGGGTAGGAAACATGTAAGAGTTAATCAGTGGTTATACTATATAATTATGTAAAAGTTGTTGAATAGAGTTAATCTACAATTATAGATTTAAATTATATAAAAGTAGTAACAGAGTAAAAAAAAAAAAAGAATAATGTATAAAAAGCAAAAATCTTTATGTCATCACCTTCCCATCCTTCTCCAAGCAGGAAATTGAAAACACTCTCAGTAAAGCTCCTAATCTTTACAGCAGTGCCAGGCTTACCTTCTTTTGGCAAGTGTCCTCCGCAGCTGTGCCCAGGCTGGGGTGGAGCTGGGAGCAGCCCTGCCCCACACAGCCCCTCTCAGCAGCAGCAGCAGCAGCAGCATCAGCAGCCCCTGCCCTGCTCAGGGTGGCTCCTTCCCCCCACAGCTTCTCCCCAGCGCTGGCAGCAGCTCCCCGGGCCGGCTGAGAGCTGTCCCTGGCAGGCAGCAGAGTCCCTGGGCCAGCACAGCGCCCTGGGCTGCAGGACCCTGCTCTGCACCACAGCCCTGGGCACCCCTGGCTGCAGCCCCGGCTGCTCAGCCCTGCAGCAGAGCCTGGCCCCAGGGAGCTGCCTTGTGCTGGGCCTGGGCTGGGGCAGCAGGGAAACCCAGCCCTGCCCTAGGGCCACATCCCTGCCCTGCAGCAGCTCCCACAGTGCTCCTGGAAGGTGCTCCAAGCTGGGGGATGTGGCAGCTTCAGGAGATCCCTGCAGGAGCTGCAGCTTCTCTTCCCCCAGCCAGAGAGTGACTGTTTGCAAGCCTGGGAGGATTTCTCCTGCAGTGAGCCCTGAGTGAGCTCTGCTCTGTGCTGCCAGCCCAGGCTGAGCTGAAGCCCTGTGTGCCTGTGTGCTGTGCCCGGGGTGGCTGCAGGCAGTGCCCCAGCCCTGCTGGGCTAGCAGAAAAGCTGCTCATCCAGAGAAATGTGTTTTTAAGCTCTTCTTGGTTACCAGGATCTCCCTCTGGATGAGGAGCTCAGCCCAGCTCATCAGCACAGACACAGCACAAGGACTTTAATGACCCTCTCGGGGTTTTGTGCTGAGGCCCTGAACATCAGTCCCTGAGAGGGAGCTGAAGAAACCTCTCCAGAACTCCAAGGCAGAAGCCAACTCCAAAGTTTCTGGAAGTTTTAATGGGTCCCATTGAGGGACACGACACAGAAAGTGTCCCCAGGCCCCAGGCAGAGCAGAGAACTGCAGGCAGTGATGACAGGTGGGGACAAAGAGAAGCCAAGGCTTGGTGCCCTGGGCCAGAGCAGCCTCTGTGCCACCAAGGACACTGAGGAGACACCTTGTCCTGAGGCCCTGGGGCCTCCTGGCACAGCCCCAGCAAGGCTGGGCACTGTCAGCCCCTTGTGCTGCCCTCAGCATCCCCCTCCCATGCCAGTGGCCTCCAGGATGTGCTGGAAGGAGTCCCTGGGGAAGGAGCCTTGGTCAGCAATGGCCCTGGGGGACTCCTTCATGCTGCCAGGGACTGCAGGTTTTTCCAAGGACTTTGGGTTTGGCTTTTGCCTTGGAGTCTCTGAGAGGTTTGTGCAATCCTGGCCTCCAATTCTCTGCTTTAATGAGTCCCTTGAGAGCCTTTAACAGTAACAACACTCAGTGGGGCTCATTAATGCTTCAGAGTATTCAAAGTTTGTTAAAAAAAAGGGGGTTTTGATACTCACTGACAGGTTTGTGCAATCATGGTCTCCAGTTATCTGCTTTAATGAGTCCCTGGGGATTCTTAGCCAATAACAACACTCAGTGGGGCTCATTTATGCTTCAAGGTACTCAGGGGTAATTGAAGTACTTCTTTTTGCCACTGAGTATCTTAGAGGTTTTTGTGCAATCCTGGCCTCCAATTCTCCCTTCTAAGGACTCCATTACGAGCCTTTGTTGGGGATGGACATCAGTGGGACCCATTATTGCTTTGAGACACTTTTGGGTTTTCTTCTGACTTTTACTCCTGGCAAGATTTGTGCAATCTCCTCTCAGGCCCTGAGGTTCCAGGGCTCAGCACCAAATGCACCACGGGGCTCATTAGGATCAAGCAAGTGCTGACAAACCATGGCTGTGCCTTGATTTCCCTCTGGTCTGGTGCAGTTCATTAGGAAAATATCCTGCTGCACTTATAGAGAAATAGTTGAAAAACGTTTTGGAAATATGTATTCCATTTTTAAGGGCATATTTTTAAAAATTTTCCTATTACACAAGAGGTGATTGCAGCATTTAGTGATTGATATTGACCCAGGGTCTCTCCTCAGGAGGTCTGGCCTGCTCAGAGAAGCTGTGCCTTGAGGTCTGACCCAGTGTGGACAACCTTGCTCCACATTCCCCAACCCCATCCTGTCTCTCCTCACTCACCAGGGTCTTGCTTTGCTTGGAGAACTGGCTGCACACAACCAAAGAGGGGGTTTATTTATTTTTTTTTTTTTAACAGTCTAAAACTCCTGAGTTTCCCCACTGCAAACAGACACACTGCCCAAGTGTGTGCCAGCCCAAGGTGCCACCAAAAGCACTGCAGCCCTGCCCTGGGCCAGGAGTGAGGGTGGATCATCATCCCAACCTGCCCTGGGCCACTGCAAGGGGTTGTGGCCATGGACACTGCACTGACCCCACTGCTGGGTTTGGGTGCCAGGCTGTTCAGGGTTAGATTTGTTTCTTTTTTACTTTTTTCCCATAAACTGCTAGGAAACTCACTTCTGGGTACTTCTGGATACTTAAGCAGAAGAAAGGGGCCAAAGGAGAGGATTTGTAGCACCTGGCTACACTTCTTTGGGTCTCTGGGAGTTTCTCTCAGAGGGGGGAGATCACACGAGTTTGGGGGAGCAGAGAAAGGACGGGGCTGGGGGCAGCTCTGCTGTCTCTTGCTCTTCGCATCAGAGAGAGGACGGCCAGGCTGCTGCTTGCTGCAGGACGAGTTCACTGTCACCACCAAGTCTGGGCCTGGGAAATCTACCACCATCTGCCTGTGTGCCCAGGAATTCTGAGCTCGCCTCCCCCTGCCCTGCTGGAGCTGGGCCGGCCCTGTCCCGCTGCTGCCGCCTCTTTGGAACTGCTCTGAGGCTTTTGGCTGTGCTGTACCCCTGCCCTGCCCTGCCCTGCCCTGCCCTGCCCTGCCCTGCCCTGCCCTGCCGGGACATCCCTGCCATTCCAGCTACCACCCACGGAACTTCTGATATATCCCATCCACCAGCCTGGGATTTTCCACCTTTACAGCTTAGTGCTCTCATGACATGGAGGACGTTTATGAATATAAAAAAGACAAGATTTTAGAAGCAGCTTCTGATGATTTTGTAGAAGTAAATAACAGCTTGTACTGAGAACACACACAAGATGAGCTTTTAAGCTTGGTTGTTAGGTAGTTACTAAGTAGAAGTCATATAGGTAAAATGTGTAATGTTAAAACTCAGCAAAGTGGGACCCAGGTATTTGTCAAAAATCAATAAAGCAGAACTTTGTGGCTTTCATCAAGCAAAATCAAGCTCCTAATCTTTGGTAAGAGCAAAGTGACCTGAAAAATAGCCAAACCTCCACTGCGCCTGCCCAGAAGCAAAGATCAACCTGAGGAAGACGTTGGCCTTCCTCCCAAGACCCCAACTCACAACCACCAAGAGGCGTGACAGCTCATTAGAATACAAAGTGAGAGAAGGCGAGGAATGGGCAGGTGAGGATGTGTAGGCTGTGGGATCAATGTGGATTTAAACCTGGACCTTGTCTTGACCAGGTACGCACGGTTTGGAGGAGATATCCCCCCGTGTGTCCCAGCTGGAAATAAAACATACCTGCTTTACAATTTCTAGTTGTAAAGTCCTTATTCTATGCTTCACTCAGAGTCCTGCAGGGGCACCAAGATCAGGCTGCCCTGGGCTTTGTGAAGCAAAGCCCCTCGAGGTTCCTGGTTCTCTTTTGCTGTTAATGCTGGAGTTGTTCTTTTTTGTTTGCCTTGTCATATATGCTAGTAAAGAACTGTTGTTCCTATCCCCATATCTCTGCCTGAGAGCCCTTTAATTTTCTAAATTATAATAATTTGGGGGGAGGGGGTTTGAATTCTCCATTCCAAGGGAGGCCCTGCCCCTCCCTAGCAGATCCCTGTCTTTCCAACCAAGACAGATTGTCATCCAATGGGAGGCTTGAGTGCCCTGAGAAAAGAAGGGTGAAAAAAGAATATTGGTTCTTGAGTAACCTAATATATTATTTTGTGTGTGCTGGATATAGAAACCTCATTAGGTAACACCATGTGGTCTGGCTTATCCTGGTTTGGGTAGCACGTTTTTGTGGCTGTATTTCTCCCATTTGCAGGCCCTTATCTAAACATGGGTCCTATTACTGAGGCTACTGTGGTTGTTACCCAGTTTATTTTATGGGTTGATAAGGTGAGGAATTCATGGATTTTTAACTTCGTCTGGAAGGCAGTCACTGGATACATGGCTATCACACACTAAGTGTATGTTTTGGGGGTTACTTTAAGAATGGTACTTTCTGTGAGGAAATGCCAGTGGGGGAAGTTTTCTGCCAGGCCTTCAACCACTTCTTTGTGCCTACCCCCCAGCTTTTGAGGGTTTCAATTTCCTCTAGATACTAACCAAGTGTTGCTCATAGTCCTGGTTTATTTAGCTTTCAGAGATAAGGTGAGGTTCGACTTGGATCACCACACAGACACCTAACCCAGAAACCAGGGATGCTGCCATGGACCCTGATACTGCCCACAGAACAGGGATGCTGCCCCACTGCCTTCACCTGCCTTGCAGCCCACCTCTGAAGTGAACCACCCAGATTGGGTGGGGGTTCTGGTGAAGGAGATAGGCCAGATGTTAAAGGAGCACATTTTCCCAGTAGTGGCCTCATTAGCCCAGCTGGTGGGAAACCCTCCCCCTCCCTGAAAAGGGAGAGTCTGATGGTGCAGCAGTGGAACCCACAGACGTTACAACCGTCCAGGTTCCAGCTGAACCACAGAGGCAGTCACAGCCAGCAGCAGTTGCCCCGTGAAACAAGAAGTCTAAGGTGAAATCAGCAACCCAGGTAATAAGGATAAGAAAGGAGGGTCCCCACAACTGCAGGGGAGCCACAATTGAGATCATCACTGAGTCCCTGACTATGAAAGTCTCATATCTGAAAAAGATATTGCACGCAGGGATGTGAGCTTATACAGCCTGGTTACTTCGGTCTGGACCTTATAGGTACAGTGTGCAACTGGATAGTGGTGAGGCAAGGAATTTGGGACCCTTGACCCAGACTCAAGGTGAATCAAGTATTTGGAAGGGAGCAAGGGCCCCTTTCCCTCTGGGCTGGCTTTTAATGAGTGTAAGGGAGAGGTTTGTCCACAAGAGAATGCAAGTACATCATAAAAGTGCTGGAAGACCCTTGAGAAGGGATCCAAAACCTGAGAGAAGTGGCAGTATTGGAGGTACACTTTGGGGAGTGGACAGCATGATAATGACCCTGACAAAGTCAGGTGCACAGGGCAAATGTCTGGAATCTGGAAACTCTAGGGCCATCTCAATACACCACCTTCATTGCAACAATTAATGTCAAGACAACGAGAGACAGTGGGTTCTGTCGCCAGCAAGCTCAGAATTATGACAGTATGATCAATGGCCCATGCAGGCTCAGTCTCCGCTGTGATTAAGGACCTCAAAGAGGAGATGAGGGAGATGAGGAGGAATAGTTCCCATATGGCACCGATGTGAGTTACAGGCCCCAAAGTCAGAGGCCAATGTCCCCCAGCTAGAGAGAGAGGGCACACCCCAAGAGCTGACCTGTGGTTTTTCCTGCGTGATCATTGGGAAGACATGGGAAGGTGGGAAGGGAAATCCACTTCTGTCCTGGCAGCACGGGTGCATGAGCTCAAGGAGAGAAAAACTCAAGGAGGTCCCACTAAAATGAAGGGAGCCTCAGCCCCCCATGACCGAGCCACCAGGTATTAAAGAAGTGAGGATGCTGTGTCGGATCCCCTTGAAGGAACCTCTATGATGTATGCTCAGGAAGGGAATAATAACCAGTGCTAGATGGGCCCTGCCTCCAGCCAGCAAGAGGCATGGGAAAACCGAGTCTTTTGGAATGTGTGGATTCGATGGCCTGGCACATCAGAGCCACAGAAATATGAAGCTTTGGTAGATACTGGTGCACAGTGTACCCTGATGCCATCGGGACATGTGGGAGCAGAACCCATTTCCATTGCTGGAGTGACAGGGGGATCACAGCAACTGACTCTGGTGGAAGCCAAGGTGAGCCTGACCAGGAAGGAGTGGCAGAAACATCTGATTGCAACCGGCCCAAAGGCCCCGTGTATCCTGGGCATTGACTTCCTCCGGAATGGGTATTACAAAGACCCTAAGGGACTCAGATGGGCTTTTAGAATAGCTGCTGTGGAGGCAGAGGCATCAAGAAATTGAACACCTTGCCTGGACTGTCAGAGAACCCATCTGCAGTAGGACACCTGAAGGTAGAAGAGCAACAAGTACCAGTTGCCACCTCGACGGTGCACCGCCGGCAGTGTTGGACCAATCGAGATGCCGTGATCCCCATCCACAAGATGATCCGGGAGCTGGAGAGCCAAGGGGTGGTCAGCAAAACCCACTCACCCTTCAACAGCCCCATCTGGCCTGTGTGCAAGTCTGATGGAGAATGGAGACTGACTGTGGACTATGGTGCCTTGAATGAGGTGACACCACCACTGAGCGCTGCTGTGCTGGACATGCTGGAACTCCAGTACGAGCTGGAGTCCAAGGCAGCGAGGTGGTACGCCACTACTGACAATGCTAATGCATTTTTCTCCATTCCTCTGGCTGCAGAGTGCAGGCCTCAGTTTGCGTTCACATGGAGGGGCGTGCAGTACACCTGGAACCGACTGCCCCAGGGCTGGAAGCACAGTCCCACCATCTGCCATGGACTGATCCAGACTGCACTGGAAAAGGGTGAGGCTCCAGAACATCTGCAGTACATTGATGAAATCATTGTGTGGGGGAACACGGCAATGGAAGTGTTTGAGAAAGGGGAGAAGATCATCCAGATTCTCCTGGAAGCCGGCTTTGCCATCAAGAAGAGCAAGGTCAAGGGACCTGCCCGAGAGATCCAGTTCTTAGGGGTAAAGTGGCAAGATGGACGTCGCCAGATACCCACAGAGGTAATCAACAAGATCACCGCAATGTCTCCACCGACCAGCAAGAAGGAAACACAAGCTTTCCTAGGCGCCATAAGCTTTTAGAGAATGCACATTCCTGAGTACAGCCAGATTGTGAGCCCTCTCTACCTGGTTACCAGCAAGAATAATGATTTCCACTGGGGCCCTGAACAGCAGCAAGCCTTTGCCCAGATCAAGCAGGAGATCGCTCATGCGGTAGCCCTTGGCCCAGTGAGGACGGGACCAGATGTGAAGAATGTGCTCTACTCAGCAGCCGGGAACAATGGCCTGTCCTGGAGCCTATGGCAGAAGGTGCCAGGTGAGACTCGAGGCCGACCACTGGGATTCTGGAGCCGAAGCTACAGAGGGTCTGAAGCCAACTACACTCCCACGGAGAAGGAAATCTTGGCTGCCTATCAAGGAGTTCAAGCTGCCTCGGAGGTGATTGGCACAGAAGCACAACTCCTCCTGGCACCCCGACTGCCTGTGTTGGGGTGGATGTTTAAAGGAAAGGTTCCCTCTACCCACCATGCCACCGACGCCACATGGAGCAAATGGATTGCCCTCATCACTCAGCACACCCGTATTGGAAACCCGAATTGCCTTGGGATTTTAGAAATAATCACAAACCAGCCAGAAGGTGAAGACTTTGGTCTCATGGACGAAGAGGAGCAGGAACAAGTGACACGGGCTGAAGAAGCACCACTGTACAACCAACTGCCAGCGGAAGAGACACAGTACGCCCTTTTCACTGATGGTTCCTTTTGCATTGTAGAGGTGAAACAAACGTGGAAAGCAGCTGTATAGAGCCCCACACAACAAGTTGCACAAGCCACTGAAAGAGAAGGTGGATCAAGTCAATTTGCTGAACTCAAAGCCATTCAGTTAGCCCTGGACATGCTGAAAGAGAGAAGTGGCCAAAGCTCTACCTCTACTTTGATTCGTGGATGGTGGCCAATGCTCTGTGGGGTTCGCTGGAAAGGTGGAAAAGGCCAACTGGCAGCATAGGGGAAAAACAATCTGGGCTGATAAGAGATTGAGCCAGCCAAGTTTCACCCACAGAAAAGACTTGCTCAATTTTGCAATCTCTCTTTGGAGCAGCGAGAATTTATGTTGTTTCGTGTTCCTAATTTTCATGCTTGTGGGCATTTCTTTTTTAAAGAAATAGTTATTTCCACTTTTCTGCAAGGAAGTTCTTTCCCAGACCAGTTGAGGGAGGGGCCATTTGGGTTGGCTTCCCAGAGGGACCCTATTTGGGAGATTTCTCCCAAATTCACCCTAAACCAGAACAAGTTCAATTAAGCACAAATCATCAGCTTTGATAGCAATGGGATTCAAAGTCACTCTGACTAAATTCAAATGGGCTGATTCAAGTATACTGCAATTGTTCTAAATTAGATATTCCTCCCAGCTACTATCAGGAAGCAACGTTCTCTCTGCAAAACTGGGCTTTTAGTTCTTTTTAAGCTCTGAAATGGAAAATTAGGAAATAGCCAGTGATGCCTTTGCCCTGCTGCTGCAGGCATGGCAATGGATTTTCTTTCAGCCTACTCAGCTGGCCCTCTACAATCTACTGACACAGGCCAAGATCATAGCTTGCTGCACAATTCTTAAACTCCAGGAACATCAAATGTTCCTTGCTCACTCACCTCAGGATTGGCACCTCTGAACACATGGGTCAGGTGACCTGCATTGGACAAAGGAAAATGAAGCAGATTCTTGGAGAAAACTGGAAAGAACCCTAGCATGGTTTTTAGGTCTTCCCAGAAGGTCTCCCAGTCTACATTTTCCTGCTTGACCCAGCAAACTGAGGAAATGACAGACTCTGCTGTCACAGACTCTCCCATGGAGGGAACACAACTTCTGCAAGTTCCCTTGCAAATGCTGCCAGCAGAGCCCTGGCTACAGACACCTCCTTTGAGCTGAACATGTTGACAGGAGCTTTACTCAAGTGGCATCCAAATGGTCTTTCTGTTTCCAAATCAAGTCAGTCACTAAGAAAGAGCAGTAAGACCTACAAAAGCCAGCTTAGGTTACACCCAGGGAAAGCCTCTATCTACATGCTAGGTTAGTCAGGTAATAGCAATTATTAAAAGGAATATTATTAAATTTTTAAAAATATATAATATAAAATATATATAAATAATAAAAAATATATTTAAAAATAATTTTTTTTAATGAGAAATAAGCAGAACCATAAACAGAGTAAACTGCAGCAGCAAGTTTCTCAATCCTTGTGGCACTGCTGTGCAGGTTTGCAGACTGTGCTCTAACACAAGAAAAAACCAGGCTCCTGTCAGTGTGCAGCTGCCCACTGACAAAAGCCTCAAGCAGGAGGATGCTCCTGCACTGAGCAAGCCCAAGAGCTGCTCTGCCACTGAGGCTTCCATGCATCAAGGCAACCTTGTGATGTCACCACGACGGCGTGGCAACCGTGCCCTGACATCACAAAGCAAATGCTCTGTGTTGGTCTGTGAATTTTTGCAGATGGACCGAGTGATGTTTGTTGGTGTCAGGGGGCCGGGGTGGGGGCGGCTGGCTCTCTCCCCGGCCACACTGGTCAGGAGTGGCCGTTTCCCAGACTGCAAGCAGTGCCAGTAAGGGTAGAGAGCAGAGCTGTTTCCTGCTCTCTAGATCCTCTATATCCTCTATGTCTGGGTACAAAGCAAAGGTCTCAGAGAAGGCTCTCTCTTACAGAGGTCTTTATTCCTTCCAGGGTGACTGGCCCCAGGTTAACACAGGGCAGGGTCAGGAAAGGGGACAGAGGGATGGGGGAGAGGAAAATCTGGGGTAAACCAGACACCAGGCACCGGGGGGTGGGGGGTAACAGGAGCAAACAATAACTTACCAAACCTCTCAAAACCCCACCACCACATCTCCCTCTTTTCTGTTTCATTTTGAAGGGAAGGAGGGAGGAGACAAACTCCTTAAACTGCTCTCTCTGGCCTCTTCCACCATCTCTCGACGGATGCCACAGTTACATTGGAAGGGGCCGTTTTTTTCTTAGTACACCTTGTAATGACTCCTTTTAGAGTCCTAAAGGCTGTGTAAATTCAAATGACAACCAGAACAGCCAGTCAGACATCCTTTACAAATGATGACATTCCCCCTGGCAACCCTTGGACTTTAAAGATGCTCTCCAGCCAGTCTACTGCTCCTCACTTGATTTCCTTCATCATGCCTTTCATTTTCTGCTTGGAGTTCTGGATGCTCTGGATTTTGCTGGATAGATTGGAGCAGTGCATCCCTTGAGTGTCCTCACATTCATGTCCCTGTTCTATTGACTGAGTCAGAAGCAACAGCAAACACAGGAGTTCTGGCCTCATCTTGGGGGTCAGGAAGATGCTCTGAAAAGAAATCTGAAAAGAACATACACAGGTAAGCACAGTTTAACACAATCTATTTAAGGCACTGAGTTAGGGATAACACGGGGTTTGGGTTCCCCACTTCCTTTGCACCGTGTCCTAGAAGAAGCAATTGCCACATCATCGGGTCAGGAAGGTGGAATTGGGATAACACGGGGTTTGGGTTCCCCACTTCCTTTGCACCGTGTCCTAGAAGAAGCAATTGCCACATCATCGGGTCAGGAAGGTGGAATTGGGGCCACATTCTGGGCCTTCTTTTCCCTGGGTGGAACAAAGGGTTTGACCCATTTTGTGTAACGCATTTCAGACCTGTGGGGGTGGATATGCAGGCGTATACTCACCCCCAAGTGACCAAATCAAAAAGCCCCTGGACCTTCCAAGTCTCAGGGTCCTTCACCAGGACCAGTGGTTTCTCCTCAAACTTCAACCAATGATTTTGATTGAAGTGCCCAGCTACAGGTGGATTAAGGTTTTCCAATGAACAGTTTAGGAAGTTCATGGTAAACAGAGCCTTATCAAGTCGCTGTTGTGGACTATTTACCCTGACATCTCCTCTCTGCTGTCCCAAGGTCTTCTTCAATGACTGGTGAGTTCTTTCTATCACTGCCTGGCCAGTGGGGGAGGACGGGATCCCCTTGTTATGTTTCACCCCCACTCTTGCAGGAAACCATCAAATTATTTGGAAAAGTAAGCTCAGCCATGATCAGTTTTGATCTCTTTGGGTATCCCTAGCGTGGAGAATGCCTGCACAAGGTGTTTCTGTGCATCTCTGGTCTTCTTCCCTGTGTGGGCTGAGGCATAAACAGCACCAGAGAAGGTATCAACTGACACATGAACTCTTCTGAACCTTCCAAACTCAGGAATGTGTGTGACATCTGTCTGCCACAGCTCACAACTGCCAAGCCCTCTGGGGTTGACCCCTGATCCCAGCCAGGGTAAGGAAAACTTTTGGCAGCTTGGGCATGTGTCTGTGATTGCCTTGGCTTGGTTCCGCCTTAGGTGGAATTGGTGCATCAGGCCTGGGACATTCAGATGGAATTGCTGATGGCTGAGTTTGGCCTGCTGTAAAATGTTAGGTAGGCCACCCAGCTGCACAGGAGCAGCTGGGGCATCTGCTCTGCGGTTACCCTCTGCAATGGAACCAGGAAGGTCAGTGTGTGATCTCACATGCATAACGCAGTAAGGATGCTCTCTGTGGGACACTGGGTGTGTCAGCTCTGAGAGCAAGTTGAAAATGGCCAGATTTGAGACTTCTTTGAGAACGGCATTCTCTGCTCTGGACACTATCCCTGCTGCATATGCTGAATCAGGAAAAAAATTAATGGGTTCTGAAAACTTCTCAAAAGCCCTGATGTCTGCGGCCAACTCAGCCACCTGAGGTGAACCTTCGACTACCTCAATGTCAGCCTCCCACTGCTGAGTCTGAGGGTCCTTCCAAGTCACCACTGACTTGTGTGACCCTCCGGATGTGTCAGTAAAAACTGTCAGAGATTTGAGAGTTTTGCAGCTCCGTTTCTCTTTTGGAATCAAATTAACTTCACAATTCAGTTTGTGGTCCGGACAATGGTTTGAAATTTTCCCTGGGTAGCTATCCAGAGCAAAGTACAACATCTCATTCTCATGGAGCAACTGTTCCAAAGCCTCCTTTGTTCACCTTCCAGTTGACAATTGGATTGGCACATGAATGCATGCAAACTCACACCCTGCCAGCAGTCGCATCCTGACCCTTGCTTTGCTGATCAGCTGAGCCATCAACTCCTGTGGTTTAGTGATACTTTTGGACAGCTGATGACTTAGGAACACCCACTCTGTGATCAACTGGGGGTCCTTCTGGTCCTTGTCCCACTGAAAAATCAGCCCATGCAAGTGTGGCAGTTTTCCCAAAATGATGACATTAAATGGAAGTTCTGGCTGGCAGTGATGGGCCTGCTGGCTGGACATTGCCGATTGAACCCTCTCCAATGCCTGCCGAGCCTCCAGAGTCAGAGCCCTTGGAGAATCCAGCTCCTCTCCCTCCTTTAACAAATTGAACAGAGGGGCTAGGACCTCCATAGTAAGCCCAAGCCAGGGCCTGACCCAATTCAAAGATCCACACAGCTGCTGGAGATCCTTCAAAGTCTCAGGTCTCTCACTGATTACCAGCTTCTGGGCTGTTCTGGTCCGGTTTGCAATCTCAAGCCCGAGGTATTTCCAAGGTGGCAGTCTCTGCACTTTTTCCTGCTGCAACTCAAATCCCGCAGCAGCCAAAGCAGTGATAGTCTCATCCAGAATTTGTGTAAGTCCATTGTCACTGGGGGCACACACAAGCACATCATCCATATAATGAAGGATGACGGCCTCTCCAGCCTTGGCACACACCGGGGACAGTATTTTGGCCACGTACCACTGGCAAATACTTGGTGAGTTCTTTAACCCTTGCAGCAAAACTCTCCAGTGGTAACGCTTCATGGGTGCCTCCCTGCTGATGGAAGGCACAGAGAATGCAAACTGCGGGGCATGGGCTGGATCTAGGGAATCTGGAAAAAACAATCTTTTATATCAATGACAGCCAAATTCCAGTTTTGGGGGAGCATTGAAGGGGAGGGCATACCTGGCTGAAGAGACCCCATGCCCTCAATGACCTCAATAATTTTTTGCAAATCATGGAGCTGATGCAACCTGTCCTTCCCCAGCTTTTTGATCACAAACACCGGAGAACTCCAGGGACTCTTTGTTTCCACAATGTGACCTTTAGCCAATTGCTCCTACACGAGTTCTCTGAGTGCCTTCAATTTCTGTTTATTCAGCAGCCTCTGATCCTCCCAAACTGGGGTATCCATCAGCCAATTTAGTTTTTGGGAGTGGTGCTCCTCAGTGGAGGCAATTAAAAATCTTTTGGGTTTTTTGGGATTTCTAGTTTAACTCCCCACTGGAAATTTCTCCAAAAGGTAAATTTGGAATCTAGAACAAACAAAGAAGCCAATTGCCCATCTGGTCCCTCAATTTGCACAATGCTCTTGGATTGTTTTGCCAATTGTGTGCCCCCTATACCTGTAACCTTACCAGGCACGGGTTGCAACTCCCAATGTGACGGCCACTTGTGTGGATGTATGACTGTCACATGTGGTCCTGTGTCCATCATTCCCTGGAATTGGATGAAATCCCCCTCCCTCTT
>JAJEOU010002759.1:407182-475285 GCA_021534815.1 Acrocephalus arundinaceus
TATACAGTGTACCGTTAAATACAGACAGTGGCAGTGACATTCAGCAGTGATATTTAACATGGTTCTCACCAACAATCAATCTCTCTGAGGTACACATCGTGTTGTTCCATCTTTCTGCATTATCCCCCCATGGTGCAACCTGGACCTGAGCAAAGACATCCCACGGATGGGTTTGCCTGTACCCGAGGCAGGATTGATCCAAACTGTCTGCCCTAACACACGTCTGACATGCACCACTGGGACTTTGTCTCTGTCTACTGTATGCAGGAGCTCAGATTGGGCAGGGCCTGTCCTGTTGGTGGAGCCTCGGGTGTTAACCAACCAGGTGGCCTTTGTGAAATGCTGCTCCCAATTCTTGAAAGATCCCCCACCCAGTGCTCTCAAGGTGGTTTTAACAGTCCATTGTACCTCTCCACTTTGCCTGCAGCTGGTGCATGGTAGGGGATGTGGTACACCCACTCAATGCCATGTTCTCTAGCTCAGGTGTTGATAAGGCTGTTCTTGAAATGAGTCCCATTGTCTGACTCAATTCTCTCAGGGGTACCATGCTTTCACAGGACTTGTTTTTCAAGGTCTAGAATGGTGTTGCAGGCCATAGCATGAGGCAAAGGGACGGTCTCCAGCCATCCCGTGGTCATTTACACCATTGCGAGCACGTAGCGCTTGCCTTGGTGTGTCTGGGGCAGTGTAATATAATCAACTTGCCAGGCCTCCCCATACTTATTTTTGGACCACTGCCTACTATACCATAGGGGCTTCACCCACTTGGCCTGCTTGATAGCAGCACATGTCTCACAGTCATGAATAACCTGAGAAATACTGTCCATGGTTAGATCCACCCCTCGGTCTCATGCCCACTTATAGGTGGCATTTCTGCCCTGATGGCCTGAGGCATCATGGACCTATGGAGGTAGGAGCAACTCTCCCTTGTGTTGCCAATCTAAATCTATCATTGACTCTTCTATCTTTGCAGCCTGATCTACTTGCTCATTTTTTTCGGTGCTCCTCATTATCTCTACTCTTGGGGACATGGGCATCTACATGGTGGACTTTACCAGGCAGCTTCTCTACCCGAGAGGCAATGTCTTTCCATTCATCAGCAGCCCTGATTGGTTTTCCCCGACACTGCCAGTTGGCCTTTTTCCACCTTTCCAGCCAACCCCACAGAGCATTGGCTACCATCCACGAATCAGTGTAGAGGTAAAGCTTTGGCCACTTCTCTCTTTCAGCAATGTCCAGGGCCAACTGAACAGCCTTGAGTTCAACAAGTTGACTGGATCCACCTTCTCCTTCAGTGGCTTGTGCAACTTGTCGTGTGGGGCTCCATACAGCTGCCTTCCATTTCCGGTTCATGCCTACAATGCAAGAGGAACCATCAGTGAAAAGAGCGTACTGTGTCTCTTCCACTGGCAGTTGGTTGTACAGTGGTGCTTCTTCAGCTCGTGTCACTTGTTCCTGCTCCTCTTCGTCCATGAGACCAAAGCTTTCACCTTCCGGCCAGTTGGTAATAACTTCCAAAATCCCAGGATGGTTTGGGTTTCCAATACGGGCACACTGTGTGATGAGGGCAATCCATTTGCTCCATGTGGCGTCGGTGGCATGGTGGGTAGAGGGAACCTTTCCTTTAAACATCCACCCCAGCACAGGCAGTCGGGGTGCCAGGAGGAGTTGTGCTTCTGTGCCAATCACCTCCGAGGCGGCTTGAACTCCTTCATAGGCAGCCAAGATTTCCTTCTCCGTGGGAGTGTAGTTGGCTTCAGACCCTCTGTAGCTTCGGCTCCAGAATCCCAGTGGTCGGCCTCGAGTCTCACCCGGCACCTTCTGCCATAGGCTCCAGGACAGGCCATTGTTCCCGGCTGCTGA
Source organism: Acrocephalus arundinaceus (assembly GCA_021534815.1). Lineage (NCBI taxonomy): Eukaryota > Metazoa > Chordata > Aves > Passeriformes > Sylviidae > Acrocephalus > Acrocephalus arundinaceus. The sequence continues at coordinate 409,046 of JAJEOU010002759.1, forward strand.
GTAGAGCACATTCTTTACCTCTGATCCCGTCCTCACTGGGCCAAGGGCTACTGCATGAGCGATCTCCTGCTTGATCTGGGCAAAGGCTTGCTGCTGTTCAGGGCCCCAGTGGAAATTGTTCTTGCTGCAGGTAACGAGGTAGAGAGGGCTCACAATCTGGCTGTACTCGGGAATGTGCATTCTCCAAAAGCCTATGGCACCTAGAAAAGCTTGTGTTTCCTTCTTGCTGGTCGGTGGAGACATTGCGGTGATCTTGTTGATTACTTCTTTGGGTATCTGGCGACGTCCATCTTGCCACTTTACCCCTAAGAACTGGATCTCTCGGGCAGGTCCCTTGACCTTGCTCCTCTCGATGGCAAAGCCGGCTTCCAAGAGAATCTGGATGATCGTCTCCCATTTCTCAAAAAATTCCCCTACTGTGTTCCCCCACACAATGATGTCATCGATGTACTGCAGATGTTCCAAAGCCTCACCCTTTTCCACTGCAGTCTGGATCACTCCATGGCAGATGGTGGGGCTGTGTTTCCACCCCTGGGGCAGTAGGTTCCAGGTGTACTGCACGCCTCTCCAGGTGAAAGCAAACTGAGGCTTGCATTCTGCTGCCAATGAAATGGAGAAAAATGCATTAGCAATGTCAATAGTGGCGTACCACCTCTCTGCCTTGGACTCCAGCTCGTACTGGATTTCCAGCATGTCCAGCACAGCAGCGCTCAGCGGTGGAGTCACTTCATTCAATGCACGATAGTCCACAGTCAGTCTCCATTCTCCATCAGACTTGCGCACAGGCCAGATGGGGCTGTTGAAGGGTGAGTGGGTTTTGCTGACCACCCCTTGGCTCTCCAGCTCCCAGATCATCTTGTGGATGGGGATCACGGCATCTCGATTGGTCCGATACTGCCGGCGGTGCACCGTCGAGGTGGCAACTGGTACTCATTGTTCTTCTACTTTCAGGTGTCCTACTGCAGATGGGTTCTCTGACAGTCCAGGCAAGGTGTTCAATTTCTTGATGCCCTCTGCCTCCACAGCAGCTATTCCAAAAGCCCATCTGAGTCCCTTAGGGTCTCAGGTAATACCCATTCCGGAGGAAGTCAATGCCCAGGATACACGGGACCTTTGGGCCGGTTGCAATCAGATGTTTCTGCTACTCCTTCCTGGTCAGGCTCACCTCGGCTTCCACCAGAGTGAGTTGCTTTGATCCCCCTGTCACTCCAGCAATGTAAATGAGTTCTTCCCCCACATGTCCCGATGGCATCAGGGTACACTGTGCACCAGTATCTACTAAAGCTTCATATTTCTGTGGCTCTGATGTGCCAGGCCATCAAATCCACACAGTCCAAAAGACTCGGTTTTCCTGTGCCTCTTCCTGGCTAGAGGCAGGGCCCCTCTAGCACTGGTTATTATTCCTTTCCTGGGCATACATTGTAGAGGCTCCTTCAAGGGGATCTGACATATCATCTTCACTTCTATAATACCTGGTGGCTCGATCCTGGGAGGTTGAGGCTCCCTTCATTTTAGTGGGACCCCCTCGGTGAGTGTTCCCCTCTTTGAGCTCACACACCCGTGCTGCCAGGACAGAGGTGGGTTTCCCATCCCACCTTCCCATAACTTCCCTATGGTAACACAAAAAATAAACACAGGTCAGCTCTTGGGGTGTACCCTCTCTTTTGAGCTGGGGGACATTGGGCTCTGACTCTGGGGTCTGTAACTTGCACCAGTGCCATATGGAAACCGTTCCTCCTCATCTCCTTCCTCACGTCCCTCATCTCCTTCCTCACCTCCCTCATCTCCTCTTTGAGTTCCTTAATCACACCAAAGACCTGAGCCTGCACTCGGCGATTGATCACACTCTCATAATTTCTGAGCTTGCTGGTGACAGAACCCACTGTCTCTCAGTTGTCCTTGGCATTCATTGATGCAGTGAAGGTGGTGTATTGAGATGGCCCTAAAGTTTCCAGATTCCACAGCATCTGCCCAGTGCACCTGACCTAGTCAGGGTCATTATCATGCTTTCCGCCCCTCCCAAAGAGTACCTCTAATATTGCCACTTCCCTCAGCTGTTGGATCCGTTCTTCAAGGGTCTTCCAGCACATTTTATTATGGTGCTCCTGCATTCTGTCTCTGTGGACAAAACCTCTTCCTTACACTCATTAAAAGCTGCTCCCAGAGGGAAAGGGGGCCTGGCTCTATTGCAAATACCTGATTCACACCTGAGTCCTGGGTCAAGGGTCCCAAATTCCTTGCCTCACCACTATCCAGTTACACACCTGTACCCATAAGGTCCCAGACTCAAAGTAACCAGGCTGTACAAGCCTCATGTCCCCATTGTGGAATATCTTTTTGCAGATTACGGAAACTTTCATACGTCAGGGACTCGGTGATGATCTCAACCTCTGGCTCCCCTGAGGGTTGTGAGGGCCCTCCTTTCTTATCCTTATTACCTGGGTGCTCTGATTTCATCTTACACGTCTTCATTTCCACAGGTGTCACTGCTGCTGACTGTGACTGCCCCTGTGGTTCAGCTGGAACCGGGGCGGTTGTAAGGTCTGTGGGTTCCACTGCAGCACCATCAGACTCTCCCTTTTCAGGGCAAGGGGAGAGTTTCCCACCAGTTTGGGCTAATGAGGTCACCTCTGGGGAAATGTGCTCCTTGAACATCTGGCCTATCTCCTTCACCAGAACCCCCATCCTATCTGGGTGGTTCATTTCTGAGGTGGGCTGTGGGGCAGGGTCAAGCAGTGGGGCAGCATCCCTGTTCTGTGGGGCAGTGTCAGGCTCCATGGCAGAATCCCAAGTCCTTGCAGTGCTCCAAGTTGACCTCACCTTATTTCTGAAAGCTAAATAGACTAGCACTATCAGCAACCCTTGGTTAGTATCTAGAGGAAATTGAAACCCTTCAAAAGCTGGTGGGGTAGGCACAAAGAAGTGGTTAAAGGGCTGGGAGAAAACTTCCCCCACTGGCATTTCCTCACAGAAAGTACCATTCTTAAAGTAACCCCCAAAACATACACTTAGTGTGTGATAGCCATGGATCCATGTGCCTGCCTTCCTAAGGAAGTTCAAAATCCATTAATTCCTCACCTTTTTAAACCATAAAACAAACTGGATAACAGCCACAGTAGCCTCAGTTATAGGGCCCATGTTTAGATAAGGGCCTGCAAATGGGAGAAATACAATGTGCCACACAAACCAGGGTAAGCTAGACCACATGGTGTTACCTAATGAGGTTTCTATATCCAGCACACACAAAAGAAAATATTAGGTGACTCAAAAAACATTATTCCTTTTTTCACCCTTCTTTTCTCAGTGCCCTCAAGCCCCACATTGGGCACCAAAATCTGTCTTGGATGGAAAGACAGGGATCTGCTAGGGATGGGCAGGGCCTCCCTTGGAATGGAGAATTCAACCCCCCTCCCTCCAAATCATTATGATTTAGAAAATGAAAGGGCTCTCAGGAAGAGGTATGGGGATAGGAACAACAGTTCTTTACTAGTATGTATACAAGGCAAACAAACAACAACAACTACAGCATTAACAGCAAAACAGAACCAGGAACCTCGAGGGGCTTTGCTTCACAAAGCCCAGGGCAGCCTGATCTCGGTGCCCCTGCAGGACTCTGAGTGAAGTGTAGAATAAGGACTTTGCAATTAGAAATTGTAAAGCAGGAATGTTTTATTTCCAGCTGGGACACACGGGGGGATATCTCCTCCAAACCGTGCGTACCTGGTCAAGACAAGGTCCAGGTTTAAATACACATTGATCCCACAACCTGCACCTCCTCACCCGCCCATTCCTCACCTTCTCTAACTTTGTATTCTAATGAGCTGTCACGCCTCTTGGTGGTTGTGAGTTGGGGTCTTGGGAGGAAGGCCAACACCTTCCTCAGGTTGATCTTCTCTTCTGGGAAGGTGCAGTGGAGGTTTGGCTATTTTTCAGATCACTTTGCTCTTGCCAAAGATTAGGAGTTTGATTTTGCTTGATCAAAGCCAGAAAATTCTGCTTTATCAATTTTTGACAAATACCTGGGCCCCACTTTGCTGAGTTTTAACATTACACATCTTACCTATATGACTTCTACTCAGTAACTACCTAACAACCAAGCTTAATAGCTCATCTTCTAGGTGTTCTCAGTACAAGCTGTTTCTTTACTTCTACAAAATCACCAGAAGCTGCTTCTAAAATCTTGTCTTTTTATATTCATAAACATCCTCCATATCATGAGAGCACTAAGCTGGAAGGGTGGAAAATCCCGGGCTGGTGGATGGGATATATCAGAAGCTCCGTCGGTGGTAGCTGGAAGGGCAGGGATGTCCCAGCAGGGCAGGGCAGGGCAGGGCAGGGCAGGGCAGGGCAGGGCAGGGCAGGGCAGGGCAGGGCAGGGCAGGGCAGGGCAGGGGTACAGCGTAGCCAAAAGCCTCAAAGCAGTTCCAAAGAGGCAGCAGCAGCGGGACAGGGCCGGCCCAGCTCCAGCAGGGCAGGGGGAGGCGAGCTCAGAATTCCTGGGCACACGGGCAGATGGTGGAAGATTTCCCAGAACCGGACTTGGTGCTGACAGTGAACTCGTCCCGCAGCAAGCAGCAGCCTGGCCGTCCTCTCTCTGATGCCAAGAGCAAGAGACAGCAGAGCTGCCCCCAGCCCCATCCTTTTTCTGCCCCCCCAAACTCGTGTGATCTCCCCCCTCTGAGAGAAACTCCCAGAGACCCAAAGAAGTGTAGCCAGGTGCTACAAATCCTCTCCTTTGGCCCCTTTCTTCTGCTTAAGTATCCAGAAGTACCCAAAAGTGAGTTTCCTAGCAGTTTATGGGAAAAAAGTAAAAAAGAAACAAATCAAACCCTTAACACTGTGGCACCCAAACCCAGCAGTGGGGTCAGTGCAGTGTCCATGGCCACAGCCCCTTGCAGTGGCCCAGGGCAGGTGGGGATGATGATCCCCCCTCACTGCTGGCCCAGGGCAGGGCTGCAGTGCTTTTGGTGGCACCTTGGGCTGGCACACACTTGGGCAGTGTGTCTGTTTGCAGTGGGGAAACTCAGGAGTTTTAGACTGTTAAAAAAAAAAAAAATAAACCCCCTCTTTGGTTGTGTGCAGCCAGTTCTCCAAGCAAAGCAAGACCCTGGTGAGTGAGGAGAGACAGGATGGGGTTGGGGAATGTGGAGCAAGGTTGTCCACACTGGGTCAGACCTCAAGGCACAGCTTCTCTGAGCAGGCCAGACCTCCTGAGGAGAGACCCTTGGTCAATATCAATCACTAAATGCTGCAATCACCTCTTGTGTAATAGGAAAATTTTTAAAAATATGCCCTTAAAAATGGAATACATATTTCCAAAACGTTTTTCAACTATTTCTCCATAAGTGCAGCAGGATATTTTCCTAATGAACTGCACCAGACCAGAGGGAAATCAAGGCACAGCCATGGTTTGTCAGGACTTGCTTGATCCTAATGAGCCCCGTGGTGCATTTGGTGCTGAGCCCTGGAACCTCAGGGCCTGAGAGGAGATTGCACAAATCTTGCCAGGAGTAAAAGTCAGAAGAAAACCCAAAAGTGTCTCAAAGCAATAATGGGTCCCACTGATGTCCATCCCCAACACAGGGTCCTCATGGAGTCCTTGGAGGAGAGAATTGGAGGCCAAAATTGCACAAAACCTTCATTGAGACTCAGTGACAAAAAAGAAATACTTAAATTACCCCTGAGTACTCAGAAATATGAATGATCCCTACTGAGTGTTCTTACTGACCAAGAATCCCATGGGACCTGATAAAGTACATAGTTGGGGCAATGATTGCACAAACTTTTCCTAGCGTCACTTTGAAAAGGAAACACCAAGTATCCTAAAATACCTGAAGTACCTTCAAGCATTAACGAGCCCCACTGAGTGTTGTTACTGACAAAGCCTCTCAAGGGACTCATTAAAGCAGAGAATTGGAGGCCAGGATTGCACAAACCTCTCAGAGACTCCAAGGCAAAAGCCAAACCCAAAGTCCTTGGAAAAACCTGCAGTCCCTGGCAGCATGAAGGAGCCCCCCAGGGCCATTGCTGACCAAGGCTCCTTCCCCAGGGACTCCTTCCAGCACATCCTGGAGGCCACTGGCATGGGAGGGGGATGCTGAGGGCAGCACAAGGGGCTGACAGTGCCCAGCCTTGCTGGGGCTGTGCCAGGAGGCCCCAGGGCCTCAGGACAAGGGGTCTCCTCAGTGTCCTTGGTGGCACAGAGGCTGCTGTGGCCCAGGGCACCAAGCCTTGGCGTCTCTTTGTCCCACCTGTCATCACTGCCTGCACTTCTCTGCTCTGCCTGGGGCCTGGGGACACTTTCTGTGTCGTGTCCCTCAGTGGGAGCCATTAAAACTTCCAGAAACTTTGGAGTTGGCTTCTGCCTTGGAGTTCTGGAGAGGTTTCTTCAGCTCCCTCTCAGGGACTGATGTTCAGGGCCTCAGCACAAAGCCCTGAGAGGGTCAATAAAGTCCTTGTGCTGTGTCTGTGCTGATGAGCTGGGCTGAGCTCATCATCCAGAGGGAGATCCTGGTAACCAAGAAGAGCTTAAAAACACATTTCTCTGGATGAGCAGCTTTTCTGCCAGCCCAGCAGGGCTGGGGCACTGCCTGCAGCCACCCCAGGCACAGCACAGAGGCACAGAGAGCTTCAATCACTCAGGGCTGGGAAGGAGCTGAGAAGGGACTGGGGGAGAATCACTGCCAGCCCTTGGCACAGGAACCTCTGGCTGCAGGACAATGCAGCTGCAGCTCCTGCAGTGATCTCCTCAAGCTGCAACATCCCAATGCCTACAGACTGTGTGAGTACATTCTGTGATGATCTCTTGTGTAGAGCAGCCAGGGATGCCCAGGGCTGTGGTGCAGAGCAGGGTCCTGCAGCCCAGGGCGCTGTGCTGGCCCAGGGACTCTGCTGCCTGCCAGGGACAGCTCTCAGCCGGCCCGGGGAGCTGCTGCCAGCGCTGGGGAGAAGCTGTGGGGGGAAGGAGCCACCCTGGGCAGGGCAGCTGCTGCTGCTGCTGCTGCTGCTGCTGCTGCTGCTGAGAGGGGCTGTGTGGGGCAGGGCTGCTCCCAGCTCCACACCAGCCTGGGCACAGCTGCGGAGGACACTTGCCAAAAGAAGGTAAGCCTGGCATTGCTGTAAGGATCAGGAGCTTTCCTGAGAGTGTTTTCAATTTCCTGCTTGGAGAAGGATGGGAAAGTTAGTGTGATGAAAAAAAGACTTCTACTTTTTAAAACATTTTTAATATATTAGTAGCTCTACAAACTACTATTTTATAGTTATAAAACCATAATCATGAATAAGCTCTATTCAACTATTTTACATACTTATATAATTAAATTTAGTATCTTTCCTACTCTTTCTCATAGATTTTATACAAAAAGCTTCTAAATGCATTCCTGAATTACTGTCTAGTCTTATTATCAGGAAAAAGACCTACAAAAAGAACATTCTAGGTGCTCCCTCACCTAGAGTGTGAGCAGTCATAAAAAAAAAAATGGAACAAAGCAGCCCTTGGGTCTCTTCCAAGGGGTAGACACAGGGAAGTGTTACTGAGACAAATTACTCTCCTATTTGTTCTTCCTGTTTAAAATCCTAATTAATAAACTTTAATATCTTGTTCATATCAGGGGCTGGGTATGCCCCATCCCCACTGAGACACCTGGAAGCTTCCAATAATGTCTGGTTTTTAATTTACTGTTCTAAAGCTGTATCAAGGGGTTTTTTTTTATCTTTTGATTATAGGCAAGAGGAGGATGAAGAGAAGCTGAACAGGAGTTGTAATCACAGAATCACAGAACATTCTGAGTTCACAGGGACACACAGGATCATCAAAGTAATGTTTCAAAATTTACAGAGACTCCAGAACAGTAACTTTGTGTGTTCAATCTCTCTGCTGGGAGCCTCCTAAAGGGCCTTCAGCCACTGCTCAGCCCTGAACAGCCCCAGCATCACCTTGGCAGGGCCCAGCAGGGCTCTCCTGAGCTGCCCTTGCCCACCTGCAGACAGAGCCTGCCCCAGCCAGGACCCTGCAGACAGGCAGGTTTCTGTAGGGCCGGGCCCAGGGCACAGAGGGTGGGATGGGCTCTGTGAGCGCTGGCAGGGACAAGGCTCCTGTCAGGAGGGAAATGTGCAGGCCCAGGGAGATGCTGAGAGAAGGAGAGGGGGCTGAAGAGAGCAGTGCTGGGGGCAGGAGGGCACTGTGGGTGTGTGGGAGGTGCCGTGCCCAGCTAGCTACGGGAACACTGTCCTGAGTGCCCGGCTGTCTGTGCCCTGCCCTTCCAGGCACAGCCCTACCACATCTGCACTTGTTGCTGCACTGCCCTGATCCTGTCCCTGTCATCTGGTGCTCTCAGGGAGGCTCTGGCCTTTGCAGCAGCTGAGTCAGGCACTGCCCTTGGCATTCCTGCCAGGCACCTGTGGCCATGGCAATGGGGTGTCCAAGCTTCCCTGGGCCCTGTGGGGCTGTGGGCAAAGCAGTCCATGGGAAAGGGGAATGAGCTGAGCCCCCTCCCTGAGATCCCATCATGGGCACACCCAGGGATCTCCTTGCTGTGTCCTTCCCAGCTCTGAGCTGCCCTCCTGGCTGCAAATCTGTGCCAGAGCCCCTGGGAGTTCCCTGAATGTGCCACGGGGAAGTGCAGAGATGCCAGAGCTGAGGAAATGCTGCTGGGTTTGCCAAGGGAGCCGGGAGTGTCCTTGGCAGAAGGGGGTGCTGAGACCTTGCCCAGAGCCCTTTGGAGAGGGGGAGACATTGAGGGATCCCTGTGCTCTGGGCAGGGTCTGGTTTATCCCAAGGTGACAGAGGAGTGTGATTGTGCTCTGATTGCAGCCAAAGCTGCAAACCCAGGGCAGTTGGGAACAAGCCCATCCAGACAATCACTGTTCCCTGAGCCACAGGGAATCCTTTGCCTCTCATCTCTCAGTGACAAACTCTCAGTGCAGCAGAGATGCTGGGGATTCCTGACCTCAGAGAACCAGGAATGATGTGTGGGCAGGAAAATGATGGCTAATATTCCTTCTTGCAGGAACAGGGGTGGGTGAGTCACAGCGGGACAGTCTACAGGGAATGGCCCAGGTTTGGCTGAAAGCAGCCTCTGCTGACTTGTCCCTGTCCTTCATCCATGAACAGGTGCCCATGGCCAGGCACAGCAAATGTCCAACAGCAGCTCCATCAGCCACTTCCTCCTGCTGCCATTGGCAGACACGCGGCAGCTGCAGCTCCTGCACTTCTGCCTCTTCCTGGGCATCTCCCTGGCTGCCCTCCTGGGCAACGGCCTCATCATCAGCGCCGTAGCCTGCGGCCACCTCCTGCACAGCCCCATGTTCTTCTTCCTGCTCAACCTGGCCCTCACCGACCTGGGCTCCATCTGCACCACTGTCCCCAAAGCCATGCACAATTCCCTCTGGCATACCAGCACCATCTCCTATGAAGGATGTGCTGCCCAGGTTTTTCTGATATTCTTTTTTCTTGGAGCAGAGCTTTCCCTCCTGACCATCATGTGCTATGACCGCTATGTGTCCATCTGCAAACCCCTGCACTACGGGACCCTCCTGGGCAGCAGAGCTTGTGCCCACATGGCAGCAGCTGCCTGGGCCAGTGCCTTTCTCAATGCTCTCATGCACACGGCCAACACATTTTCCCTGCCCCTGTGCCATGGCAATGCCCTGGGCCAGTTCTTCTGTGAAATCCCACACATCCTCAAGCTCTCCTGCTCACGCTCCAGTGTCAGGGAATTTTACCTCATTGTGTTTTCCATCTTCATAGTACTTGGTTGTTTTGTGTTCATAGTTTTCTCCTATGTGCAGATCTTCAGGGCTGTGCTGAGGATCCCCTCGGAGCAGGGACGGCACAAAGCCTTTTCCACCTGCCTCCCTCACCTGGCTGTGGTCTCTCTGTTCATAAGCACTGGCACATTTTCTCACCTGAAGCCCCCCTCCATCTCCTTCTCATCTGTGGATCTGGCCCTGTCAGTTCTGTACTCAGTGGTGCCTTCAGCCCTGAACCCCCTCATCTACAGCCTGAGGAACCAGGAGCTCAAGGCTGCAGTGTGGAGACTGATGACTGGATGGTTTAAGGAACATTAAACTTTTGGCCAGTTTCTGAAAAATCCCTTGCAATAAAACTCATATTTGATACATCTTGTTGGATTGTTTGTGGGTTTGTTTCCTTTGTTTTAATGTCTTCATATTTTCCAGAAAGAAATGTCATTGTGCCATTTTTCATTTTGTTTCTCTCCATCTCCCCTGTGGCCACTACTGTGTCACTGAGGGACTGCTCTCTTAGTGGCTTTAAAGGAACTATAGGATTTCTCAGCCAAGTTGTCTGCAGAGATCCCCCTTTGGTTCCCTTCTCTGCAGCTGCAGCAGCAATGTCTGTGTGCAGAGCTGGGGGCAGAGCAGTGCTGGCTCAGCAGCTCTGCCAAGGCACAGAGACACGGCAGCACTGCCTCAGGAGCCCCTGTTTGCACTGCCCAGAGCAGGCGTCAGCACCCCCATGGTGTTGGTGTGGGGAGATGAACCTGAGGGAGCACAAATGCCATCAGCCCCTAGGGCCAGCAAGGGCTGGGGGACAGCAGGGAAACCACTCAGGTTTGTGGTGGCCTCTGAAGTCACACAGAAAGTTTGTTCCCAACAGCTGGGAGTTTCCTGTGGCACTGCAGACGTTTTTGCTCAGAGCCAGGGCTGCCTGGCAGCCACCCCCAAACTGCCCTGAGCATTTCCTTTGCTTCACCTTGGCTTTCTTTACTCTTCCTCTTCCCCACCCCTGTTCCCTGCCCTGCAAAAAGCCCATCCCTGGTTGTCCTTTCCTCTCTGGCCTCACTCACAGTTTCCCTTCTTGACTTGTCACCATGAAATGTCTCTTGGGGAGCAGGGTCATCCTCCAAGTGCTGCAGGAATTGTCTGCAGGCTCCTGAATTGCCTCCTTCTGCTCCCTTGCCAGAGGCACCACAGGCCAGAGGGGCCCATCTGGGCTGGTGTGTCTGGCTGTGGGGCTCCCTGTTCTGGGCAAGGAGGAGGAGCTACAGAGGCTCTGCAGGACTGACAGGATGGGGTTTGGGGCTGTGAGGAGAAGCTGAGGGATCTCGGCTGCTGGAGCTTTTGAAGAGGAGTCCTAAGGCTCATTCTGAAACTTCTCCCAGCATGGTTTCAGAGAATCCCAGAATCAGCAAGGTTGGAAAAGACCTTGCACATCATCAAGTCCAACCTGTGCCCTGACACTGCCTTGTTTCTCCTGAGGCTCCTCCAGGATAATCAACCCCAGCTCCTTCAGCCACTCCTCACAGGACTTTTGTTCCAGACCCCTCACCAGCCTTTTTGCCCTTCTCTGGACACGCTCCAGCGGCTCCATATCTTTCCAAAATTGGGGGGCCCAGAACTGGACACAACACTCGAGGTGCTGCCCAACCAGTGCTGAGCACAGGGGAAGAATCACTGCCCTGTTCCTGCTGGCCACACTGTTCCTGATCCAGGCCAGGAGCCATTGGCCTTCTTGGCCACCTGGGCACACTGCTGCCTCATGTCCAGCCTGCTGTCCATCAGTCCCTGCAGGTCCCTTTCTGCCTGGCTGCTGTCCAGCCACTCTGTCCCCAGCCTGTAGTGCTGCAGGGGTTGTTGTGGCCAAAGTGCAGGACCCCACACTGGGACTTGTTAAACCTGACATTGTTGGATTTGTTCCCTGGATCCAGCCTGTGCAGAGCCCTCCTGCCCTCCAGCAGATCCACACTCCCAGCAAGCTTTGTTTCACCACGGTTCCAGGAGGCTCTAGAGTGTCACAATGGTCTCCATGATTCCACGAGGCCTCCTTTGCTTCCATGGCACCCCTTGCTGTCACTAAGTCCCTTGGATCCTTGGGCCCTGCAGTGTCACACAGGTGCCTTGGTCCCTCAAGGCCCTGCAGTGTCGTAATGGTGCCTTGGTTCCATCAGGTCTGGCACTGCAGCAATGCTCTCCTTGCTTCCACAGTCTCACAATGGCCTCTTGGTCCCAAAAGGCACTACAAAGTTGTCAAACATGTTTCCTTCACTCCAGGAGTCCCTGAGGAGTAACTCTGGTCCTTTGGTTCCATGGGGCCCTGCAGTTTCACAATGGCCCCATCATGACACCAGGTCCTGCTCTGTCCCAAAGCTCTGCAGGGTTCCACAAGGCCCTGCAGTGTCACAGGGGCCTCTTGGTTCCATCAGGCCTCAGAGGGCCACCATGAATTCCTTGGTGCTGCAGTGCCACAATGGAGCCCTGGTCACACAAGATCCTGCAGTGTCACCAGGGACCCTTGGTTCCATGGGGCACCCCGGTGTCACAATTGTTCCCTCAGTTCCAAGAGTCCTTGCAATGGGACAATGGCCCCTGGATTCCATTGGGCCCCAGGCTCTCCCAAGGCTCTCCTTGGTTCCACAGTGGCCCAATGGCCCCTTGGTTCCACAAGGCCCCACAGGGTCACCGTGGCCTCTGTGGTTCCATCAGGACCCAGAGTGTCACCATGGACTCCTTGCTTCCATTCAGCCCCACAGTGTTACAATGGTCCCTTGGCTCTATGGTGCCATGTCATACACAGTGTCACTCTGGTCCTCTTAGTGCCACCAGGCCCCGCAGTGTCACAATGGCCCCTTGCTTTCCCAGGGCCCTGCAGTGTCACCATCATCAGAGAAACCATCAGGCTGGAAAAGATCTTGGGGAGCATCAAGTCCAACCTGTGACCCAACACCACCTTGTCACCCAGACCATGGCACTGAGTGCCACATCCAGGCTTTCCTGCAACACTTCCAGTTATGGTGACTCACCCACCTCCCTGAGCATCCCATTCTAATGCCAAATCACCATTTCTGTGAAGAATATTTCATAATGTCCAGCCTAAACATCCCCTCGTGCATCTTAAGGCTGTGTCCTCCTCTTGTCCTGTCACTGTTCCCTTGGAAAAGAGCCCAATGCCCACCTGGCTGCACCCTCCTGTCAGGGAGTTGCAGAGAGTGATGAGGTCTCCCCTGAGCCTGCAAGCCCCTCCATGTCTTTCTTAAAGTGGGGGGCCGTTCCGACCCGCTCTTAATTTTAGCTGAGTTTTTAGTGGTTTTAGAGTTCAAAAGTGGGAATGAGAGTACAGTTTAACCAAAATCAAGCACCTTTTTTTGATGTGACCACAAAACTGATATGTGATAGTGAGAGAGAGAACAGAGAGGGAGTAAACGATAGAGAGAGAGAGAGAGAGAAGGACAGAGAAAGAGATAAAAAAGACAGGGAAATAGCTACCAATGGATGAGAAACGGGTTCTCGTAGCTCATTTTCACCAATAGACCACCTTTGCAGTCCTCGTGGCATTGCTAATGGATTCTGTTTTCCGTTGGGAGGCCTCCAGAGGGATCACCTCCGAGGCTGAATATATTGGTCTTTCTGAACTGAAGGCAGCTGGCCAGAGCAAAGATTGCAGGGGGAAACTCTCGTGATCAAGGCCCATGCACAATGGGGAGAACAGGACAAGCTGGCCCCTTCAGTCCAGGTACAGGTGATTTGGCTCACAGGAGGCAGTGTACTGTGGCCTCCATTGTTCTGGCAGGATGTAGAACCGGCAGTGAGACTTTAGTCAACACACCTGGGTTGTCAGCAGCAGCTCATCAGCTTTTGGGCTCCCAGCCCCGCTTCCCCCAGAGCTTCTTTTCCATGATGAAAACATGAGACATATTGAAGGTCTTTAGGCTGACTCTCACACCCGGTGACCTGTCCCATTTTTCAAATCACATGGGAGAAGCTCATGCTCCTCTAGTTTTTTGGAACTGGAATGTTCCCTTTCTCCCTCTCCCCACCAGTGTGTGTGATGTTTGATTCTTAAAGGGACAAAAGCACATCACATGTCCCTCCCGCCCACACTGGAAACATTTGACCCTCCCAGCCACTGGTGGTCCAGCTGGAATGGTGGCTGGTGCTGCAATCCGGCCTCTGAGCCCAGACCCTTTCCACTGTTTATCTGGGTCCCTTATGGCTCACTTGGTGCAGGTCTCAGTGAGGAGGTCCAGGGTTGGAGGTGGAGCAACCAGAAGCCCGGAGATGATCCTCTTGCAGACGTCACTGGCATTGCTTTGTGCCACTTCCAGGCACCAAGTGGCTTTGTGCCACTTCCAGGATCATCTTCTGTTGCAACTCTTGGTCCTTTCTCTGGTTTTCCACCACTGCATGAAGTCTATCTATAAAATCTAGGAAAGGCTCAGAAGGGGATTGTTTGATTGAGATAGAACTCTGCCTAGGATCTTTAGTGGGCATGATCTGAAATGCCCTTTTGGCAGCATCCTTCACGTGATTTAACACAGGAGGGGTTACTGGGTTACATTGGGTTTTACTGGTTTATACTGGGATGGGGTGCTGGTGGTTACTGGGTTATACTGGAATATACTGGGTCGGAGCAGCATATGAGTGAGCGCCCTGAGCTGGCAGGGATGACTTGGTGGCCCACTTTGGGTTATACTGGTTTATACTGGGATGGGTTGTTGGGGGCTTTGGGTTATACTGGTTTGTACTGGGTTGTTTTGGTTTGCAATTGGCTGGGGTGCTGGAAGTTACCGGGTTTTACTGGATTACACTGGTTTGCACTGGTTTATACTCATTTGTACAGGGATGGGAGGCTGAGGGCCTTGGTTTATACTGGGTTATACTGGGATGTACTGGGTTATATTGGGATGTACTGGTTTATACTGGGATGGGGCTTGGGACCTACTGTGAGTGACTTCAGGTTGTGCTGGCCTTACTGGTTTATTCTGGGAGCTGCCCCCACATGGCTCAGGGGATTGGGGGTGGCTCACAGTGCTTACTGGTTTATAATGGTGCCCTCCCAGTATAAAGCTGGTACAAGTGGTAGCACCCCATACTGGGAGACCTTAGAGCCACCTTTCATGGGTAGACATGATGTCTCCAAACTCCTATTTGGTGTAATGGGTAGACCTGATGTTCCTAAATCACCATTGACTTCAATAGGGTAGATGTGGTGCCCCTAAATCCCATACTGGGAATGGGTTTGGGTGCATTAACCTTTCAACTTTTATACTTGGAGCTGCCACCTCAGGCCACAGGGGCTTAGGGGCAGCTCCCAGTGCTTACTGGTTTGTACTGGTGCCCTCCCAGTCCATGCCTGGGACCATCGGCAGGCACTGGCGGCTGGGCAGGACCCTCAGGCCAAGCTGGCCTTTGCCAGGGCCCTGCTGAGCCATGACTTCTCCAACTTCTCGGCCTGGCACCACTGGCTGCGGGTCCTGGCTCACACCAGGAACTTCAGGAACGGGGAGGCTGGGATGCTGCCCCCTGTGAAAGGCTGAAGGAAGGTAAGATTCCCCTGAAAAACTTCCAAAAATTTCAGTGGGATTCTATCCCAAAAATTTTCCAGCCCTTTGTTTTAAGTTAAACTCTGTTGCCTTGGATGGGTAGACCTGGTGTCCCAAAAATTTCTATTGACTTCAATGGCTAGACCTGCTGTTCCAAAAATCTCCATTGACCTTAATGAGTAGACCTGATGTCCAAAATTCCCATTCACATCAATAGTTGGACCTGGTTTCTTAAATTCCCCACATTAAGGGGTAGACCCAATGTCCTACTGAGCCCATTGGTTTCAGTGGGTAGACCTGATAACCCTCAATCCCCATTGTCTATAATAGGTAGACCTGATGTTCCTAAAATCCCTATTGTTTTTAACAGATAGACCTGGTGTCCCTAAATCCCCATTGTCCTTAAAGGGTAAACCTGGTGGGCCAAAAAAATCCCATTATTTCAGTGGGTGGACCAGATGTCCCTAAATTCCCATTACACCTGGACCCAATTTTCTAAATTCCCCACATTTCTGGGTAGACCTGGTGTCCCAAAATGCCCTTTGACTTTAATAAAGTAAATCTGATGTCCCTAAATCTGCAGTGCCTTGAATGGGTAGACCTGGTTTCCCCAGATCCCCATTGCCCTTAATAGACATGGTCTCCAAAAAATCCGTATTGATTTAAATGGGTAGACCCATGTCCCTAAATCCCCATTGGTTTCAATGGCTAGACCTGTGGTCCCTAAACATCATTGGTTTCAATGGGTAGATTTGTTGTCCCTAAATCCTCATTGAATCAAGAGGTTGGATCTTTTGACCCTAAAAACCTCATTGGTTTTAATGGGTGGACTTCTTGTCCCTAAAAATCCCCTTTGGGTTCAATAGAGAGATCTGTTAACCCTAAATCCCCATTGATTTCAATGGGTAGCCAGGTGGTTTTGGGGGAGTACCCAGATGCATCCAGGTGATTTTGAAGGTACTCAGGTGATTTTGGGGTGTATCCAGGTGATTTTGGGGGTACCCAGCTAATTTTGGGGGATTCCCAGGTGTCCCCACTCACCCTGACAGGCTGGGAGAAGATGACGGCCACTGTCGCATCCTCCCAGTAAAAGTGGACACAGATGACCCTTGGCGTGGGGGGGGGGGGGGGGGGGGGCTGTGCAGAGACACCCCGGCATTCAGGGAGAACCCCAAAATTTGGGGGGCACTGAATCATGATTTTAAAGAGTTAAGATTTTAGCCAAGGGTTAGAAGTAATTTATATGGATCAGGGTGTAAGATAGATAAGCAAACGTTAGGTTAATGATTATTAGATGCTTAAGCTAGAGCTAATTGTTATATTGTTTATAGAAGGAAATGGAGTAAGTTAACAGTTGTAAGAAAAGATTGAGTGCAGTGGACGAATGATCAGTACCTGGACTTTATATCAATCAATCATGAAGCAGGGGACCTTGAGTAGTGCCAGAGGGTCACAGAGACCTGAGGAAGACTCTTCTTACTTCATCCTTTGAGACCACTGACTCAATTTGAGACCGCTGACCTAATTCAAGAGAATAATTGCACACACATGAAGGTCTAATAGCCTCATTTAATACAGAGCAGGGATGGGAGGTGCTGGGGTTATGCACATGTATTGTATGTAAGATCTTGGGAAATAAATAGAGGACAAAGAACCTTGTACGGGGCGGTCATGCCTTTTGGAGATGACTGCCATGCCTCCCACTGGTGTTAATAAACATTCTACTTTCTAACTTTATTAGTTAGAGGGTAGTTGTCCCTGATCATATCAGTTCTTAAAGATTCATTCTGGCGACCCAGCCAGGAGGAGGCTTTGCTCGGCTGTGAGACCAGCATGGGTAGAGGACCCCCTTGGGGCACCCCCCGGGATATTCCTGGAAGAGTGGGCTCCCTGCCTGGACTGTTCATCCAGCAGCAGCCAAGAACTCCTGACTACTAAAAACTCCAGACATAATGGTATATTTTTAAAAATTGAAACATTTTAAGCAGTGATCAGTAAGGCATATATCTGGTCAGGAAAGGCTGTTGGTAAACCGTGGGAGACGTCCCACGCACAACTTGTTCCTCTGCAGTGTGCTTGCAAGCTGAAATTGCAGTTGGTGTCTGCTCAGTTGTATTTGGTTGCCAGCACAGAGAGCTGCTGAGCTGTTGTACCGAGCCAAGGGGGCTCGGGCTGTGGTTGCTGGCAGAAGGGGATTTTGCCATTTGTTGTGCCATAGAGGGCTCAGTTTGGTGGCAATTTGGGGAGAGCAGTTGTAAGGGCAAATCCTGGTCTATGGTTGTTATGCTGTGTGAATGTATCCTGACTGTGAGAACAATTGTGAGAGAGTTTGTTGAGACGTGCTATTAGCATGAAATGAGTGGGAGTTTGGACCCGCGGTTCCGTTCTCAGGAGACTGAAACTACTGGGAAAAAATGAAGCAAGTGGGTGCACATGATTAAAGCGTTTGATAGTGCTGCATGTTGTGTAAAACCCTTAATAAAAAGCCCACTCCCCGCTGTGACTGTGGTGTGTGCGTACTTCGGTTCCGGGGGACGGTATTTACTGTAACACCCGGTGTTCATGTTAAAAGAGTCCGGACTCCCAGAGTTGTTCAGGCCTAGTGTTCAGGTGTTTTTTCCTCTGGAATTTGAGATACAGAGGTTAAGTGATTTAGTATATAGTGTTTGTAAGTATTTCCTGCAGGAATAATAAGAAGATTATGGTGGTAGTTTGCGTGGAAGAGATGTTTTGTTCCTGGGTAAGCGACTTGGAGTTGTGTTTGAGAGCTGTAATGTATTTTTGACGCAACACTCATCTTGTGTCAAAAATTCGAAGTGCAGCACATGCTGAGTGAGAAATAGTAAGAGTGATGGGGTCTGGAGCATGTTCAGAGAAGGGCAACAAGGCTGGTGAGGTGTCTGGAGCACAAGTCATGTGAGGAGTGGCTGAGGGAGCTGGGGTTGTTTATCCTGGAGAAGAGGAGGCCCAGGGGAGACAAGGCAGTGTATAGGAACAGGTTGGACTCGATGATGTCCAAGGTCTTTTCCAACATTGCTGATTCTGGGATTCTCTGAAACCACCCTTGCAGCAGTTGCAGGATGAGCCCTGGGCCTCCTCTTCACAAGCTCCAGCAGCCCAGGTCTCTCAGCTTCTCCTCACAGCCCCAAAGCCCATCCTGTCAGTCCTGCAGAGCCTCTGCAGCTCCTCCTCCTTGCCCAGCACAGGGAGCCCCACAGCCAGACACACCAGCCCAGATGGGCCCCCCTGGCCTGTGGTGCCTCTGGCAAGGGAGCAGCACGAGGCACTGCAGGAGCCTGCAGACAATTCCTGAAGCACTTGGAGGATGATCCTGCTCTCCAAGGAACGTTCCCATGGTGCCAAGTCAAGAACTGAAATGGGGAGTGGGGCCAGAGGGGAAAGGGCAACCA
This sequence comes from Acrocephalus arundinaceus, assembly GCA_021534815.1. Taxonomy (NCBI): domain Eukaryota; kingdom Metazoa; phylum Chordata; class Aves; order Passeriformes; family Sylviidae; genus Acrocephalus; species Acrocephalus arundinaceus. The sequence continues at coordinate 427,737 of JAJEOU010002759.1, forward strand.
GGGATGGGCTGTTTGCAGGGGAGGGAACAGGGGTGAGCAAAAGGAAGAAATTTGTAGCAGGATCAGGAAAGAAAGCCAAGGTGATAAAAAGGTAATGGTGAGGGCAGTTTGGGGGTGGCTGCCAGGCAGCCCTGGCTCTGAGCAACAAAGTCTGCAGTCGCACAGAAAACTCCCAGCTGATGGGAACAAACTTTCTGGCTGACTTCAGAGGCCCCCACAAACCTGAGTGGTTTCCCTGCTGACCCCCAGCCCTTCCTGGCCCCAGGGGATGATGGCATTTGTGCTCCCTCAGCTTCATCTCCCCACACCAACATCATGAGGATGCTGACGCCTGCTCTGGGTAGTGCAAACAGGGGCTCCTGAGGCAGTGCTGCCGTGTCTGTGTCTGCAAGGATGCGGCACCTGTGTGAGCTGGGGGAGAGGCCAGGGCTGCAGAGGGGGGATGTTGTTGGCAGGTGCATGAGGACGCTGTGGGACGCTGCCCTGGGGTGTCCAGCGCAGTGGGATGGATCAGCCCCTGCTCTGCTGCTCCTTCCCCTTGTCTCCCCCAGGCACCTTGCAGAGCCCCAGCCATGCTGTTTGCCCCCAGCCTGCCCACGGCCAGCCTGGGGCTGCTCCCAGGGCTTTTCTGTGCTCAGCATTGGCCTGGGCAAAGTGTTCTGGAGAGAGCCTGGGCAAGGAGCCTGCAGCCCCCAGACCCTGGCCTGAGGCGTCAGCGCTGCCCCAGCAGTGCCCATGGCCTGTCCCTGCTGCAGCCCCGGCACTGCCACCCCCAGCACTGTGCCCGGCCCCGAGAGCACTCAGGCCCTACAGCAACACCAGGGCCAGCAGGGCAGCAGGGCAGGGCCACGGCAGCAGCACTGGCAACACCAAGGGCTGCTGCTGCTGCTGGGCACAGCTGCTGTGCCAGCACTGATCTGCCCCCAGCTCTGCACACAGACATTGCTGCTGCAGCTGCAGAGAAGGGAACCAAAGGGGATCTCTGCGGAAAACTTGGCTGGGAGATCCTTGAGTTTGTTCAACACCACCTAGTGTTCAGCCCCTCATTGACACAGTCTGTGGCCACAGGGGAGGTGGAGAGAAACAAAATGTGAAATGACATAAACAGTGTAATTTCTTTGTGGACAAGACTGAAAAAAGTAAAACAAAGAAAAAGAACTTTCAAAAAAAACCCCAAAAAGTATAGCAGATGACTTTTATTACAAGTGATTTGCAGAAGTTGGCAAACAGTTTAATGTTCCTGAAAGCATCCAGTCATCAGTCTCCACAGTGCAGCCTTGAGTTCCTGGTTCCTCAGGCTGTAGATGAGGGGGTTCAGGGCTGGAGGCACCACCGAGTACAGAACTGACACTGACAAATCCAGGGATGGGGAGGAAATGGAGGGGGGCTTCAGGTAGGCAAACATGGCAGTACATATAAACAGAGAGACCACGGCCAGGTGAGGGAGGCAGGTGGAAAAGGCTTTGTGCCGTCCCTGCTCCGAGGGGATCCTCAGCACGGCCCTGAAGATCTGCACATAGGAGAAAACAATGAACACAAAACAGCCAAATGTTAAACAGACACTAACAGCAATGAGCCCATGTTGCCTGAGGAAAGATTTTGAGCAGGAGAGCTTGAGGATGTGTGGGATTTCACAGAAGAACTGGCCCAGGGCATTGCCATGGCACAGGGGAAGGGAAAATGTATTGGCTGTGTGCAGCAGTGAATAAAGAAAGGCACTGGCCCAGGCAGCTGCTGCCATGTGGGCACAAGCTCTGCTACCCAGGAGGGTCCCGTAGTGCAGGGGTTTGCAGATGGACACGTAGCGGTCGTAGCACATGATGGTCAGCAGGAAATACTCTGTTCCAGTGAAGACCACAAAGAAAAAGACTTGAACAGCACATCCTCCATAGGAGATGGTTGTGGTGTCCCAGAGGGAATTGTGCATGGCTTTGGGGACAGTGGTGCAGATGGAGCCCAGGTCGGTGAGGGCCAGGTTGAGCAGGAAGAAGAACATGGGGCTGTGCAGGAGTTGGCCGCAGGCTACGGCGCTGATGATGAGGCCGTTGCCCAGGAGGGCAGCCAGGGAGATGCCCAGGAAGAGGCAGAAGTGCAGGAGCTGCAGCTGCCGCGTGTCTGCCAATGGCAGCAGGAGGAAGTGGCTGATGGAGCTGCTGTTGGACATTTGCTCTGGCTGGGCATTGGGTACTGCCATGGAGAAAAGGACAGGGAAGAGTTAGCGGAGATACCTCTAACCAAAATCAAAGCCATTTCCCATACACCCTACTCTGGAACACACAGACACCTGTAAATGTTGAACCATTACTTTGATGATCATCTGTGTCCCTTTAAATATTGCGTGGATCTGTGATTACAATTCCTGTTCTGCTTCTCTCATCCTCCTGTTGCCTATAATCAAAAAAGAAAATAAACTCTTTCAAAAATGTTATAAGACTAAAGTAACAAGCAAACTTTTATTGGAAACTTCCAGATGTCACAAAAGGGATGGCGCACACCCAGCCCCTCAGTTCAGCAACCTTTTCAAGTTTATTAATTAACATATTTAAAAGGATTATCCAAAACGTAAGTCATTTGCCCCAGTTACTCAATCCTGGGTCAACACATTGGAGTATGGCAAAGGGCTTCTTTGCATCCGTTTTTTTTATGATGGCTCACAATCACATTAAAAACCAACATGTTCTTCTTGTAGGCCCTCTTCCTGATAATAAGACTATACAGTATTTAAGGAATGAATTTAGGTCTGTTAATTGTTCTAAAATCGAAGAGAAAGGGTAAGACACATACTAGAGTGAATAAAGAATTATGCATATATAATTATGTAAAAGTAGTTGAATAGAGTTAATTAACAATTAAAGTTTTAAAATTATATAACAGTAGTAACAGAGTTAAAAAAAAAAAAAGAAAAATATATAAAAAGCAAGAATCTTTTTGTCATCACCCGAACATTCCCATCCTTCATCACGCAGGAAGATGAAAACACTCTCAGGAAAGCTCCTGATCCTTACAGCAATGCCAGGCTTACCTTCTTTTGGCAAGTGTCCTCCGCAGCTGTGCCCAGGCTGGTGTGGAGCTGGCAGCAGCCCTGCCCCACACAGCCCCTCCCAGCAGCGGCAGCAGCAGCAGCAGCAGCCCCTGCCCTGCTCAGGGTGGCTCCTTCCCCCCACAGCTTCTCCCCAGCGCTGGCAGCAGCTCCCCGGGCCGGCTGAGAGCTGTCCCTGGCAGGCAGCAGAGTCCCTGGGCCAGCACAGCGCCCTGGGCTGCAGGACCCTGCTCTGCACCACAGCCCTGGGCACCCCTGGCTGCAGCCCCGGCTGCTCAGCCCTGCAGCAGAGCCTGGCCCCAGGGAGCTGCCTTGTGCTGGGCCTGGGCTGGGGCAGCAGGGAAACCCAGCCCTGCCCTAGGGCCACATCCCTGCCCTGCAGCAGCTCCCACAGTGCTCCTGGAAGGTGCTCCAAGCTGGGGGATGTGGCAGCTTCAGGAGATCCCTGCAGGAGCTGCAGCTTCTCTTCCCCCAGCCAGAGAGTGACTGTTTGCAAGCCTGGGAGGATTTCTCCTGCAGTGAGCCCTGAGTGAGCTCTGCTCTGTGCTGCCAGCCCAGGCTGAGCTGAAGCCCTGTGTGCCTGTGTGCTGTGCCCGGGGTGGCTGCAGGCAGTGCCCCAGCCCTGCTGGGCTGGCAGAAAAGCTGCTCATACAGAGAAATGTGTTTTTAAGCTCTTCTTGGTTACCAGGATCTCCCTCTGGATGATGAGCTCAGCCCAGCTCATCAGCACAGACACAGCACAAGGACTTTAATGACCCTCTCAGGGCTTTGTGCTGAGGCCATGAACATCAGTCCCTGAGAGGGAGCTGAAGAAACCTCTCCAGAACTCCAAGGCAGAAGCCAGCTCCAAAATTTCTGGAAGTTTTAATGGGTCCCACTGAGGGACACGACACAGAAAGTGTCCCCAGGCCCCAGGCAGAGCAGAGAACTGCAGGCGGTGATGACAGGTGGGGACAAAGAGAAGCCAAGTCTTGGTGCCCTGGGCCACAGCAGCCTCTGTGCCACCAAGGACACTGAGGAGACCCCTTGTCCTGAGGCCCTGGGGCCTCCTGGCACAGCCCCAGCAAGGCTGGGCACTGTCAGCCCCTTGTCCTGCCCTCAGCATCCCCCTCCCATGCCAGTGGCCTCCAGGATGTGTTGGAAGGAGTCCCTGGGGAAGGAGCCTTGGTCAGCAATGGCCCTGGGGGGCTCCTTCATGCTGCCAGGGACTGCAGGTTTTTCCACGGACTTTGGGTTTGGCTTTTGCCTTGGAGTCTCTGAGAGGTTTGTGCAATCCTGGCCTCCAATTCTCTGCTTTAATGAGTCCCTTGAGAGGCTTTGTCAGTAACAACACTCAGTGGTGCTCGTTAATACTTCAAGGTACTTCAGTTATTTTAGGGTACTTGGTGTTTCCCTTTTCAAACTGACTCTACGAAAACTTTGAGCAATCATGGCCCCAGTTATCTCCTTTTAAGAGTCCCATGGGATTCTTGGTCAGTAAAAACACTCAGTGGGTTTCATTCATACTTCTGAGTACTCAGGGGTAATTTAATTACTTCTTTTTCTCACTGAGTCTCTGAGAGGTTTTTGTGCAATCCTGACCTGCAATTGTCTCTTCCAAGGGCTCCATGAGGAGCCTTTTTTAGGCAGGGACATCAGTGGGACCCATGAATGCTTTGAGACAGTTTTGGGTTTTCTTCTGATTTTGATTCATAGAAATGTTTGTGCAATCTCTTGTCAGGCCCTGATGTTCCAGGGCTCAGCACCAAATGCACCACGGGGCTCATTAGGATCAGGCAAGTCCTGACAAACCATGGCTGTGCCTTGATTTCCCTCTTGTCTGGTGCAGTTCATTAGGAAGATTTCCTGCTGCAGTTATACAGAAATATTTCAAAGACTATTTGGAAGTATGTATTCCTTATTTAAAAGGCACATTTTATTACTTTTTTTATTACACAAGAGGTGATTGCAGCGCTTGGTGATTGATATTGACCCAGGAACTCTACTCAGGAGGTCTGGCCTGCTCAGAGAAGCTGTGCCCTGAGGTCTGACCCAGTGTGGACAACCTTGCTCCACATTCCCCAACCCCATCCTGTCTCTCCTCACTCACCTGGGACTTGCTTTGCTTGGAGAACTGGCTGAACACAACTAAAGAGGAGTTTTCTTCTTTTATTTTTCAAGCAATCTAAAACTCTTCAGTTTCCCCATTTAAAACAGACACAGTGCCCCAGTGTGTGCCAGCCCAAGGTGCCACCAAGACCACTCCAGCCCTGGGCCAGGAATGAGGGTGGATCATCATCCCAGCCTGCACTGGGCCATTGCAAGGGGCTGTGGCCATGGACAATGCACTGACCCCACTGCTGGGTTTGGGAGCCACGGTTTTCAGGGTTAGATTTGTTTCTTTTTTACTTCTATATTTTCCATTAACTGCTAGGAAACTCACTTCTGGGTACTTCTAGGTACTTAAGCAGAACAAAGGGGCCAATGAAGAGGATTTGTAGCACCTGGGTACACCTTTTTGGGTCTCTGAGAGTTTCTCTAAGCGGGGGGAGTTAACACGAGTTTGGGAGGGCAGAAAAAGGATGGGGCTGGGGGCAGCTCTGCTGTCTCTTGCTCTTGGCATCGGAGAGAGGACGGCCAGGCTGCTGCTTGCTGCGGGACGAGTTCACTGTCACCACCAAGTCCGGGCCTGGGAAATCTACCACCACCTGCCTGTGTGCCCAGGAATTCTGAGCTCGCCTCCCCCTGCCCTGCTGGAGCTGGGCCGGCCCTGTCCCGCTGCTGCCGCCTCTTTGGAACTGCTCTGAGGCTTTTGGCTACGCTGTACCCCTGCCCTGCCCTGCCCTGCCCTGCCCTGCCCTGCCCTGCCCTGCCCTGCTGGGACATCCCTGCCGTTCCAGCTACCACCGACAAAGCTTCTGATATATCCCATCCACCAGCCCAGGATTTTCCACCCTTCCAGCTTAGTGCTCTCATGATATGGAGGATGTTTATGAATATAAAAAGACAAGATTTTAGAAGCAGCTTCCAGTGATTTTGTAGAAGTAAAGAAACATCTTGTACTGAGAACACAGAGAAGATGAGCTATTAACTAACTTGGTTGTTAGGTAGTTACTAAGTAGAAGTCATATAGGTAAAATGTGTAATGTTAAAACTCAGCAAAGTGGGACCCAGGTATTTTTCAAGAATCAATAAAGCAGAACTTTGTGGCTTTCATCAAGCAAAATCAAGCTCCTAATCTTTGGTAAGAGCAAAGTGACCTGAAAAATAGCCAAACCTCCACTGTGCCTGCCCAGAAGCAAAGATCAACCTGAGGAAGACGTTGGCCTTCCTCCCAAGACCCCAACTCACAGACACCAAGAGGCGTGACAGCTCATTAGAATACAAAGTGAGAGAAGGCGAGGAATGGGCAGGTGAGGATGTGTAGGCTGTGGGATCAATGTGTATTTAAACCTGGACCTTGTCTTGACCAGGCACGCACGGTTTGGAGGAGATATCCCCCCGTGTGTCCCAGCTGGAAATAAAACATATCTGCTTTACCATTTCTAAATGTAAAGTCCTTACTCTACGCTTCACTCAGAGTCCTGCAGGGGCACCAAGATCAGGCTGCCCTGGGCTTTGTGAAGCAAAGCCCCTCGAGGTTCCTGGTTCTGTTTTGTTGTTAATGCTGGAGTTGTTCTTTTTTGTTTGCCTTGACATATATGCTAGTAAAGAACTGTTGTTCCTATCCCCATATCTCTGCCTGAGAGCCCTTTAATTTTCTAAATTATAATAATTTGGGGGGAGGGGGTTTGAATTCTCCATTCCAAGGGAGGCCCTGCCCCTCCCTAGCAGATCCCTGTCTTTCCAACCAAGACAGATTGTCATCCAATGTGAGGCTTGAGTGCCCTGAGAAAAGAAGGGTGAAAAAAGAATATTGGTTCTTGAGTAACCTAATATATTATTTTGTGTGTACTGGATATAGAAACCTCATTAGGTAACACCATGTGGTCTAGCTTATCCTGGTTTGGGTAGCACGTTTTTGTGGCTGTATTTCTCCCATTTGCAGGCCCTTATCTAAACATGGGCCCTATAACTGAGGCTACTGTGGTTGTTACCCAGTTTATTTTATGGGTTGATAAGGTGAGGAATTCATGGATTTTTAACTTCCTCTGGAAGGCGGTCACATGGATACATGGCTATCACACACTAAGTGTATGTTTTGGGGGTTACTTTAAGAATGGTACTTTCTGTGAGGAAATGCCAGTGGGAGAAGTTTTCTCCCAGCCCTTCAACCACTTCTTTGTGCCTACCCCACCAGCTTTTGAAGGGTTTAAATTTCCTCTAGATACTAACCAAGTGTTGCTGATAGTCCTTGTCTATTTAGCTTTCAGAGATAAGGTGAGGTTGACTTATATCACCAGACACCTACCTCAGAGACTGGGGATTCTACCATGGAGTCTGACACTGCACCACAGACAAGGGATACTGCCATGGAGCCTGACACTGCCCTACAGAATAGGGATGCTGTCACACCGCCTGACCCTGCCTTGCAGCCCACCTCAGAAATGAACCACCTGGATTGGGTGGGGGTTCTGGTGAAGGAGATAGGCCAGATGTTAAAGGAGAACATTTCCCCAGTGGTGGCCTCATTAGTCCCAGCTGGTGGGAAACCCTCCCCCTGCCCTGAAAAGGGAGAGTCTGATGGTGCAGCAGTGGAACCCACAGATGTTACAACCATCCAGGTTCCAGCTGAACCACAGGGGCAGTCACAACCAGCAGCAGTTGCCCCTCTGTAAATGAAGAGGTATAAGGTGAAATCAGCAAACCCAGGTAATAAGGATAAGAAAGGAGGTCCCCCACAACTTGCATGGGAGCCAGAGGTCGAGATCATCACTGAGTCCGTGACACATGAAATTTCTGTAATCTGAAAAAGATACTGCACAACGGGGACGTGAGTCTTATACAGCCTGATTACTTCGGGTCTAGGACCTTATGGGTACAGGTGTGCAACTGAATAGTGGTGAGGCAAGGAATTTGGGACCCTTGACCCAGGACTCAAGTGTGAATCAGGTATTTGGAAGGGAGCAAGGGCCCCTTTCCCTCTGGTTGCAGCTTTTAATGAGTGTAAGGGAGAGGTTTGTCCAAAACAAGAGAATGCCTAAGTACAATCATAAAATGTGCTGGAAGACCCTTGAAGAAGGGATCCAAAACCTGAGAGAAGTGGCAGTATTGGAGGTACACTTTGGAATGAGTGGACAGCATGATAATGACCCTGACAAAGTCAGGTGCACAGGGCAAATGTACTGGAATCTGGCAACTCTAGGGCCATCTCAATACACCACCTTCATTGCAACAATTAATGTCAAAGACAATCGAGAGACAGTGGGTTCTGTCGCCAGCAAGCTCAGAAATTATGACAGTATGATCAATGGCCTGATGCAGGCTCAGATCTCCGCTGTGATTAAGGACCTCAAAGAGGAGATGAGGGAGATGAGGAGGAATAGTTCCCATATGGCACCGATGTGAGTTACAGGCCCCAAAGTCAGAGGCCAATGTCCCCCAGCTAGAGAGAGAGGGCACACCCCAAGAGCTGACCTGTGGTTTTTCCTGCGTGATCATTGGGAAGACATGGGAAGGTGGGAAGGGAAATCCACTTCTGTCCTGGCAGCACGGGTGCATGAGCTCAAGGAGAGAAAAACTCAAGGAGGTCCCACTAAAATGAAGGGAGCCTCAGCCCCCCATGACCGAGCCACCAGGTATTAAAGAAGTGAGGATGCTGTGTCGGATCCCCTTGAAGGAACCTCTACGATGTATGCCCAGGAAGGGAATAATAACCAGTGCTAGATGGGCCCTGCCTCCAGCCAGCAAGAGGCACAGGAAAACCGAGTCTTTTGGAATGTGTGGATTCGATGGCCTGGCACATCAGAGCCACAGAAATATGAAGCTTTGGTAGATACTGGTGCACAGTGTACCCTGATGCCATCGGGACATGTGGGAGCAGAACCCATTTCCATTGCTGGAGTGACAGGGGGATCACAGCAACTGACTCTGGTGGAAGCCAAGGTGAGCCTGACCAGGAAGGAGTGGCAGAAACATCCGATTGTGACCGGCCCAGAGGCCCCGTGTATTCTGGGCATTGACTTCCTCCGGAATGGGTATTACAAAGACCCTAAGGGACTCAGATGGGCTTTTAGAATAGCTGCTGTGGAGGCAGAGGGCATCAAGAAATTGAACACCTTGCCTGGACTGTCAGAGAACCCATCTGCAGTAGGACACCTGAAGGTAGAAGAGCAACAAGTACCAGTTGCCACCTCGACGGTGCACCGCCGGCAGTGTTGGACCAATCGAGATGCCGTGATCCCCATCCACAAGATGATCCGGGAACTGGAGAGCCAAGGGGTGGTCAGCAAAACCCACTCACCCTTCAACAGCCCCATCTGGCCTGTGTGCAAGTCTGATGGAGAATGGAGACTGACTGTGGACTATGGTGCCTTGAATGAGGTGACACCACCACTGAGCGCTGCTGTGCCGGACATGCTGGAACTCCAGTACGAGCTGGAGTCCAAGGCAGCGAGGTGGTACGCCACTACTGACAATGCTAATGCATTTTTCTCCATTCCTCTGGCTGCAGAGTGCAGGCCTCAGTTTGCGTTCACATGGAGGGGTGTGCAGTACACCTGGAACTGACTGCCCCAGGGGTGGAAGCACAGTCCCACCATCTGCCATGGACTGATCCAGACTGCACTGGAAAAGGGTGAGGCTCCAGAACATCTGCAGTATATTGATGACATCATTGTGTGGGGGAACACGGCAATGGAAGTGTTTGAGAAAGGGGAGAAGATCATCCAGATTCTCCTGGAAGCTCGCTTTGCCATCAAGAAGAGCAAGGTCAAGGGACCTGCCCGAGAGATCCAGTTCTTAGGGGTAAAGTGGCAAGATGGACGTCGCCAGATACCCACAGAGGTAATCAACAAGATCACCGCAATGTCTGCACCGACCAGCAAGAAGGAAACACAAGCTTTCCTAGGCGCCATAGGCTTTTGGAGAATGCACATTCCCGAGTACAGCCAGATTGTGAGCCCTCTCTACCTCGTTACCTGCAGCAAGAACGATTTCCACTAGGGCCCTGAACAGCAGCAAGCCTTTGCCCAGATCAAGCAGGAGATCGCTCATGCGGTAGCCCTTGGCCCAGTGAGGACGGGACCAGAGGTAAAGAATGTGCTCTACTCAGCAGCCGGGAACAATGGCCTGTCCTGGAGCCTATGGCAGAAGGTGCCAGGTGAGACTCGAGGCCGACCACTGGGATTCTGGAGCCGAAGCTACAGAGGGTCTGAAGCCAACTACACTCCCACGGAGAAGGAAATCTTGGCTGCCTATCAAGGAGTTCAAGCTGCCTCGGAGGTGATTGGCACAGAAGCACAACTCCTCCTGGCACCCCGACTGCCTGTGTTGGGGTGGATGTTTAAAGGAAAGGTTCCCTCTACCCACCATGCCACCGACGCCACATGGAGCAAATGGATTGCCCTCATCACTCAGCACACCCATATTGGAAACCTGAATTGCCTTGGGATTTTAGAAATAATCACAAACCAGCCAGAAGGTGAAGACTTTGGTCTCATGGACGAAGAGGAGCAGGAACAAGTGACACGGGCTGAAGAAGCACCACTGTACAACCAACTGCCAGCGGAAGAGACACAGTACGCTCTTTTCACTGATGGTTCCTTTTGCATTGTAGAGGTGAAACAAACGTGGAAAGCAGCTGTATAGAGCCCCACACGACAAGTTGCACAAGCCACTGAAAGAGAAGGTGGATCAAGTCAATTTGCTGAACTCAAAGCCGTTCAGTTAGCCCTGGACATTGCTGAAAGAGAGAAGTGGCCAAAGCTCTACCTCTACTTGATTCGTGGATGGTGGCCAATGCTCTGTGGGGTTCGCTGGAAAGGTGGAAAAGGCCAACTGGCAGCATAGGGGAAAAACAATCTGGGCTGATAAGAGATTGAGCCAGCCAAGTTTCACCCACAGAAAAGACTTGCTCAATTTTGCAATCTCTCTTTGGAGCAGCGAGAATTTATGTTGTTTCGTGTTCCTAATTTTCATGCTTGTGGGCATTTCTTTTTTAAAGAAATAGTTATTTCCACTTTTCTGCAAGGAAGTTCTTTCCCAGACCAGTTGAGGGAGGGGCCATTTGGGTTGGCTTCCCAGAGGGACCCTATTTGGGAGATTTCTCCCAAATTCACCCTAAACCAGAACAAAGTTCAATTAAGCACAAATCATCAGCTTTGATAGCAATGGGATTCAAAGTCACTCTGACTAAATTCAAATGGGCTGATTCAAGTATACTGCAATTGTTCTAAATTAGATATTCCTCCCAGCTACTATCAGGAAGCAACGTTCTCTCTGCAAAACTGGGCTTTTAGTTCTTTTTAAGCTCTGAAATGGAAAATTAGGAAATAGCCAGTGATGCCTTTGCCCCTGCTGCTGCAGGCATGGCAATGGATTTTCTTTCAGCCTACTCAGCTGGCCCTCTACAATCTACTGACACAGGCCAAGATCATAGCTTGCTGCACAATTCTTAAACTCCAGGAACATCAAATGTTCCTTGCTCACTCACCTCAGGATTGGCACCTCTGAACACATGGGTCAGGTGACCTGCATTGGACAAGGGAAAATGAAGCAGATTCTTGGAGAAAACTGGAAAGAACCCTAGCATGGTTTTTAGGTCTTCCCAGAAGGTCTCCCAGTCTACATTTTCCTGCTTGACCCAGCAAACTGAGGAAATGACAGACTCTGCTGTCACAGACTCTCCCATGGAGGGAACACAACTTCTGCAAGTTCCCTTGCAAATGCTGCCAGCAGAGCCCTGGCTACAGACACCTCCTATGAGCTGAACATGTTGACAGGAGCTTTACTCAAGTGGCATCCAAATGGTCTTTCTGTTTCCAAATCAAGTCAGTCACTAAGAAAGAGCAGTAAGACCTACAAAAGCCAGCTTAGGTTACACCCAGGGAAAGCCTCTACCTACATGCTAGGTTAGTCAGGTAATAGCAATTATTAAAAGGAATATTATTAAAATTTTAAAAATATATAATATAAAATATATATAAATAATAAAAAATATATTTAAAAATAATTTTTTTTTAATGAGAAATAAGCAGAACCATAAACAGAGTAAACTGCAGCAGCAAGTTTCTCAATCCTTGTGGCACTGCTGTGCAAGTTTGCAGACTGTGCTCTAACACAAGAAAAAACCAGGCTCCTGTCAGTGTGCAGCTGCCCACTGACAAAAGCCTCAAGCAGGAGGATGCTCCTGCACTGAGCAAGCCCAAGAGCTGCTCTGCCACTGAGGCTGCCCCTGCACCAAGGCAACCTTGTGATGTCACCACGACGGCGTGGCAACCGTGCCCTGACATCACAAAGCAAACGCTCTGTGTTGGTCTGTGAATTTTTGCAGATGGACAGAGTGATGTTTGTTGGTGTCAGGGGGCCGGGGTGGGGGCGGCTGGCTCTGTCCCCGGCCACACTGGTCAGGAGTGGCCGTTTCCCAGACTGCAAGCAGTGCCAGTAAGGGTAGAGAGCAGAGCTGTTTCCTGCTCTCTAGATCCTCTATATCCTCTATGTCTGGGTACAAAGCAAAGGTCTCAGAGAAGGCTCTCTCTTACAGAGGTCTTTATTCCTTCCAGGGTGACTGGCCCCAGGTTAACACAGGGCAGGGTCAGGAAAGGGGACAGAGGGATGGGGGAGAGGAAAATCTGGGGTAAACCAGACACCAGGCACCGGAGGGTGGGGGGTAACAGGAGCAAACAATAACTTACCAAACCTCTCAAAACCCCACCACCACATCTCCCTCTTTTCTGTTTAATTTTGAAGGGAAGGAGGGAGGAGACAAACTCCTTAAACTGCTCTCTCTGGCCTCTTCCACCATCTCTCGACGGATGCCACAGTTACATTGGAAGGGGCCGTTTTTTTCTTAGTACACCTTGTAATGACTCCTTTTAGAGTCCTAAAGGCTATGTAAATTCAAATGACAACCAGAACAGCCAGTAAGACATTCTTTACAAATGATGACATTCCCCCTGGCAACCCTCAGTCTTTAAAGATGCTCTCCAGCCAGTCTCCTGCTCCTCACTTGATTTCCCCTATCATGCCTTTCATTTTCTGCATGGAGTTCTGGATGCTCTGGAATTTGCTGGATTGATTAAAGCAGTGCATCCCTTGAGTGCCATCAAATTCATGTCCCTGTCCTACTGACTGAGTCAGAAGCAACAGCAAACACAGGAGTTCTGGCCTCATCCTGGGGGTCAGGAGGATGCTCTGAAAAGAAATCTAAAAAGAACATACACAGGTAAGCACAGTTTACACAATCTTTTCAAGGCACTGATTTAAGGATAACACGGGGTTTGGGTTCCCCACTTCCTTTGCACTGTTACACAGAAGAAGCAATTGCCACGTCATCGGGTCAGGAAGGTGGAATTGGGGCCACATTCTGGGCCTTCTTTTCCCTGGGTGGAATATAGGGTTTGACCCATTTCTGTGTAACCCATTTCAAACCTGTGGGGGTGGATATGCAGGCGTATCCTCGCCCCCCAAGTGACCAAATCAAAAGGCCCCTGGACCTTCCAAGTCTCAGGGTCCTTCACCAGGACCAGCGGTTTCTCCTCAAACTTCAACCAATGATTTTGATTGAAGTGACCAGCTACAGGTGGATTAAGGTTTTCCAATGAACAGTTAAGGAAGTTCATGGTAAACAGAGCCTTACAAAGTCGTTGTTGTGGACTGTTTACCCTGACATGTCCTCTCTGCTGTCCCAAGGTCTTCTTCAATGTCTGCTGAGTTCTTTCTATCACTGCCTGGCCAGTGGGGGAGTACGAGATCCCCTTGTTACGTTTCACCTCCCAACTCTTGCAAGAAACCATCAAATTCCTTGGAAACATAAGCTCGACCATGATCAGTTTTGATCTCTTTGGGGATCCCCAGCGTGGAGAAGGCCTGCCCAAGGTGTTTCTGTGCATCTCTGGTCTTCTCCCCTGTGTGGGCTGAGGCATAAACAGCATCAGAGAAGGTATCAACTGACACATGAACATATTTGAACCTTCCAACTTCGGGAATGTGTGTGACATCTGTCTGCCACAGCTCACAACTGCCAAGCCCTCTGGGGGTGACCCCTGATCCCACTGAGGGTAAGGAAAACTTTTGGCAGCTTGGGCATGTGTCTATGATTGCTTTGGCTTGGTCCCGCCTTAGGTGGAACTGGCACACCAGGCCTTGGACATTCAGATGGAATTGCTGATGGCTGAGTTTGGCCTGCTGGAAAATGTTAGGTCGGTCACCCAGCTGCACAGGAGCAGCTGGGGCATCTGCTCTGAGGTTACCCTCGGCTATGAAACCAGGAAGGTCAGTGTGCGATCTCACATGCATAACGTAGTAAGGATGCTCTCTGTGGGACACTGGGTGTGTCAGCTTTGAGAGCAGCTTGAAAATGGTTGGATTTGAGACTTCTTTGAGAACTGCATTCTCTGCTCTGGACACTACCCCTGCTACATATGCTGAATCAGTAATCAAAATAATGGATTCTGAAAACTTCTCAAAAGCCCTGATGACTGCAGCCAACGCAGCCACCTGAGGTGAACCTTTGACTACCTCGATGTCAGCCTCCCACTGCTGAGTCTGAGGGTCCTTCCAAGTCACCACTGACATGTGTGACTCTCCGGACACGTCAGAAAAAACTGTCAGAGCTTTGAGATATTTGCAGCTAAGTTTCTCTTTTAGAATCAAATTAAATCCTGAATGAAATAATTTGTTGCCTGGGCAATGGATTGAAATTTTCCCTGGGTAGCTATCCAGAGCAAACTGCAACATCTTGTTCTCACAGAGCAACTGCTCCAAAGCCTCCTTTGTTCACCTTCCAGTTGACAATTGGATTGGCACATGAATGCATGCAAACTCACACCCTGCCAGCAGTTGCATCCTGACCCTTGCTTTGCTCATCAGCTGAGCCATCAGTTCCTGTGGTTTAGTGATACTTTTGGACAGCTGATGACCTAGGAACACCCACTCTGTGATCAAAAGGGGATCCTTCTGGTCCTTGTCCCACTGAAAAATCAGCCCATGCAAGTGTGGCAGTTTGCACAAAACGATGACATTAAATGGAAGTTCTGGCTGGCAGTGATGGGCCTGCTGGCTGGACATTGCCAATTGAACCCTCTCCAATGCCTGCCGAGCCTCCTGAGTCAGAGCCCTTGGAGAATCCAGCTCCTCTCCCCCATTTAACAAATTGAAGAGAGGGGCTAGGTCCTCCGTAGTAAGCCCAAGCCAGGGCCTGACCCAATTCAAAGATCCACACAGCTGCTGGAGATCCTTCACAGTTTCAGGTCTCTCACTGATTACCAACTTCTGGGCTGTTCTGGTCCGGTTGGCAACCTCAAGCCCAAGGTATTTCCAAGGTTGCAGTCTCTGCAGTTTTTCCTGCTGCAACTCAAATCCCACAGCGGCAAAAGCAGTGATAGTCTCATCCAGAATTTGTGTAACTCTATTGTCACTGGGGGCACACACAAGCACGTCGTCCATATAATGAAGGATGACGGCCTCTCCAGCCTTGGCACACACCGAGGACAGTATTTTGGCCACGTACCACTGGCAAATACTTGGTGAGTTCTTTAACCCTTGCAGCAAAACTCTCCAGTGGCAACGCTTATGGGTGCCTCTCTTCTGGTGGAAGACACAGAGAATGCAAACTACGGGGCATGGGCTGGATCTAGGGGAATCAGGAAAAAACAATCTTTTCTATCAATGACAGCCAAATTCCAATTTTCGGGGAGCATTGAAGGGGATGGTATCCCCGGCTGAAGAGACCCCATGCTCTCGATGACATCATTAATTTTTCACAAATGTGGAGGAGGAGCCACCTGTCCTTCCCTGGGTTTTTGATCACAAACACCAGAGAATTCCAGGGACTATTTGTTTCCACAATGTGACCTTTAGCCAATTGCTTCTCCACAAGTTGTTTGAGTGCCTTCAATTTCTGTTTCTTCAGCGGCCACTGATCCTCCCAAATTGGAGTGTCCGTCAGCCAATTTAGTTTCTGGAAGAGGCGCTCCTCAGAGGAAACAATTAAAAATCTTCTGGGTTTTTTGGGATTTCTAGTTTAACTCCCCACTGGGACATGGTGTCTCTTCCCCACAAGGTGAATTTGGAATCTAGAACAAACAAAGAAGCCAATTGCCCGTCTGGTCCCTAAATTGGCACAATGCTGTTGGATTGTTTTGCCAATTGTGTGCCCCCTATACCTGTAACCTTACCAGCCACGGGTTGCAACTCCCAATGTGATGGCCACTTGTGTGGTGGTGGTATGACTGTCACATCTGATCCTGTGTCCATCATTCCCTGGAGTTGGATGAAATCTCATTCTCTCTTGAGCCCACACCAAATTATGGTTTTGTTCTCTCCCACCATTTCTGTCCAATAGACCAAAAGGTCCAGACCATCCTAGGGCAGTTTGGGCAGTGGTATGGCCTGGGCAATGACTCGGCCCTTTGGTAGGAAGAGGGGAGGATGGACACAACGTGCCAAGAGAGCTCGTTGCTCCAGATCTGATGGCAAAAGTGCTGGACTAATCTTGATCTCAGAGGGAGTGTGCTTAGAATCCCTGATAACAAGGCACTTACTATCAGTCTGCTGTAGGTTGGTCACGTGTCCAGGGTCAATGGTGACCACTTGCCAGTCCGGTGTGTTGAAAGGCAAACCTGTTGTTAACTCAAGCCTAAATGGCTTCCATATCCTCTTGGTTGTTACGAACCCTGAGGGTTCCTTAGGGTCCCACACCTTCCCAGAATTGGGTTGCCCCTAAAGCCCAACCACCGTGTGACCTGTCCCATTTTTCTCATCACATGGGAGAAGCTCATGCTCCTCCCCTACTTTTTTGGAACTGGAATGTTCCCTTTCTCCCCCTCCCCCACTGTTCCCACCAGTGTGTGTGATGTTTTATTCTTAAAGGGACAAAAGCACATCACATGTCCCTCCCGCCCACACTGGAAACATTTGACCCTCCCAGCCACTGGTGGTCCAGCTGGAATGGTGGCTGGTGCTGCAATCCGGCCTCTGAGCCCAGACCCTTTCCGCTGTTCATCTGGGTCCCTTATGGCTCACTTGGTGCAGGTCTCAGTGAGGAGGTCCAGGGTTGGAGGTGGAGCAACCAGAAGCCCGGAGATGATCCTCTGGCAGACATCACTGGCATTGCTTTGTGCCACTTTCAGGCACCAAGTGCCTTTGGGCCACTTCCAGGATCATCTTCTGTTGCAACTCCTGCTCCTCTCTCTGGTTTTCCACCACTGCATGAAGTCTATCTATAAAATCTTTGAAAGGCTCAGAAGGGGATTGTTTAATTGAGATAGAACTCTGCCTAGGATCTTTAGTGGGCATGATCTGAAATGCCATTTTTGCAGAGTCCTTCACATGATTTAACACAGGAGGGGTTACTCGGTTATACTGGGTTTTACTGGTTTGTACTGGGATAGGGTGCTGGGGGTTACTGGGTTATACTGGGGTATACTGGGAGAGGGAGCAGCATATGAGTGAGTGCCTCCTGCTGGTGGGGAGGACCTCATGGCTGACTGTGGTTTTACTGGTTTATACTGGGTGGGATGCTGGGAGTTACTAGGTTATACTGGGTTACACTGGTTTGCAGTGGTTTATACTAATTTGTACTGGGATGGCATGCTGGGAGCATTGGTTTATACTGGGTTATACTGGGACGTACTGGGTTATACTGGGATGTACTGGTTTATTCTTGGATGGGGACTGGGACCCACTGGCAGTGACTTCAGGTTGTGCTGGCCTTACTGGTTTATACTGGGAGCTGCCCCCACAGGGCTCAGAGGTTAAGGGGTTGCTTCCAGTGCTTACTGGTTTATACTGGTGCCCTCCCAGTAGAAACCTGGTAAAAGTGGAAGCCCCAAGACCATACTGGGAGCCCTTAGACCCACCTTTCATGGGTAGACGTGATGTCCCTAAATCCCCATTGGCTTGAATGGGCAGACCTGATGTCCCAAAATCGCCATTGACTTCAAAAGGGTAGACCTGGTTCCCCTAAATCCCATACTGGGAATGGGCTTGGGTGCATTAACTGTTACTGGTTTATACTGGGAGCTGCCACCTCAGGTTGCAAGGGCTCAGGGGTAGCTTCTAGGGCTTACCAGTTTATCCTCGTGCCCTTCCAGTCCACACCTGGGACCACCGGGAGGCACTGGTGGCTGGGCAGGACCCCAAGGCCAAGCTGGCCTTTACCAGGGCCCTGCTGAGCCGTGACTTCTCCAACTTCTTGGCCTGTCACCATTGTCTGTGGGTCCTGGTGCCCACCAGGAACTGCAGGAAGGGCGAGGCAGGGATGCTGCCCCCCAAAAGGCTGAAGTAAGGTGATAGATTCCCCTGGAAAAATTCCATGAATTTCAGCGTGATCCTATCCCAAAAATTCTACAGCCCCTTGCTTGAAGTTGAGCTCTGTTGGGTTGGATGGTGTCCCAAAAATTCCTATTGACTTCAGTGGGTAGACCTGGTTTTCCCTAAATCCCCATTGACTTCCGTGGTTGACCCGATGTCCTTACAGTTGTTAGTGGGTAGACCCGGTGTCCCCAGATCATTTTTTCCATTCATGGGTAGACCTGTTTTGCTGAAATCCCCATTTGTTTAAATCGGTAGACCTGGTGTCCTAAATCCCCCCAACTGACTACAATGGAGGTAGAGTTGATGTCCCAAATTTCCCATTCTCATCAATGGCTGGACTGGATTTCCTAAACTCCGCACATTAAGTGGGTAAACCTGATGTCCCACTGAGCCCATGGGTTTCAGTGGGTAGACCTAATGACCCCCAATCCCCATTGCCCTTAATGGGTAGACCTGATGTTTCTAAAATCCCCGTTGTTTTTAATGGATAGACCTGGTGTCCTTAAATCCTCATTGGTTTCAATGGGTAGACCCGATGTCCCTAAATTCCCATTAATGCCTGGACCCAATTTTCTCTATTCCCCACATTAGTGGGTAAACCTGGTGTCCCAAAATTCCCTTTGACTTTAATGAGGTAAATCTCGTGTCTCTAAATCTCCTTTGCCTTGAATGGGCAGACCTGGTTTCCCCAACTGCCCTAAATAGACATGGTTTCCAAAAAATCCCTCTTGATTTTCATGGGTAGACCCCATGTCCCTAAATCCCCATTGGTTTCAATGGCTAGACCTGTTGTCCCCAAACATCATTGGTTTTAATGGGTAGACTTGTTGTCCCTAAATCCTCATTGGATCAAGAGGTTGGACCTGTTGACCCTAAAAATCTCCCTTGGTTTTAATGGGTGGAACTCTTGTCCTTAAAATTCTCCATTGGGTTCAATTGTTAACTCTGTTAACTCCAAATCCCCATTGATTTCAATGGATAGACCTGGTGTCCCTAAAAATCCCCATTGGTTTCAATGGGTAGACCTGAGCCCCCACATACCTGAGTGCCCCCATTCGGATCTCGGGGTGTCCCCTGGCTGCCCCCCTGAGATTTTGGGGTGCCCCCTTTGCCCCTCCCCAGAGCTGGAGCTGCTGCAGAACGCCATCTTCACCGACCCCACGGACTAAAGAGCCTGGGTGTACCTGCACTGCATCCTCTCCTGAGGTAACTCAGGGCTCCCTCCCATCCCTGGGGTCCTCCCCTGGAGTTTTGGGGTGTCCCCTGAATGTCGAGGTGTCCCCCCACAGCCCCCTGGCCACTGAGGGTCTTCTGTGTCCAGACTGACTGGGAGGATGTGACAGTGGCCATCATCTTCCCCCAGCCCATCAGGGTGAGTGGGGACCACTGGGAATGCCAGAAAAATCACCTGGATCCTCCCAAATCATCCTGATACTCCCCAAAACCACCTGGATAACCCTGGGAACTCCAAAAAAATCACCCAAGAAACCCCCAAAAATCACCTGGATACACCTGGGTACTCCCCCAAATCACCTGAGTACCCCTAAAAAATTACCTTGGAACTCGTCAAAAGGGGGAGCTCTGGGGTTACTGGGAGCTCCATGGCATTACTGGGAGCACTGGGAAGGGTTACTGGGGGTAAATGGGGGTAAACAGGACACCAGGTCTACCCATTCAAGTCAATAGGTTAAATGGGACATTGCGTCTACCCAGCCAAAGCAGTGGGGATTCACTACCACCAGTTTCGGCAGGGGCCCAAGAATTTTTGGCGGTACCCAGGTGTATCCAGGTGATTTGAGGGGCTACCCAGGTGATCTGGGAGGGTGATCCAGGAGATTTTGCTGGATACCCAGGTGTATCCAGGTGATTTTTTGGGGAGTACTCAGGTGATTTTTGAGGATACCCAGATGATTTTGGGGGTACCCAGGGGTACCCAAATAATTTGGAAGTATCCAGCTGATTCTTGGGGTTTCCAGGTGGTTTATGGGGTACCCAGGAATATTTGGGGGTAGATCCAGATGATTTGAGGGGTACCCAGACACTTTTGGGGGGTATCCAGGTGATTTTGGGGTTTTCAGGTGATTTTTGAGGGTACCCAGACAATTGATGGGGTACCCAGGTGATTTTTGGAATTCCCAAGTTTTCCAGGTGACTTCTGGGTGGTTTCCAGGTGATTTTTTGAGGGATACTTAGGTTAATTGGGGAAGTACCCAGGTGTACCTAGTTGATTTTTCGGGGGTACCCAGATAATTTTGGGGTACCCAGGTGATTTGGGGGGGATCCAGGAGATTTGGGGGGTATTCAAGTGGTTTTTTTGGGATACCCAGGTGATGTTGGGGGTTCCCAGGTGTCCTCACTAACCCTGACAGGCCAGGAGAAGATAACGGCCACGGTCGCGTCCTCCTGGTCAACGTGGACGCAGATGACACTTGGCGGGGAGGGGGTTGTGGGGGGGCACCCCGACATTCAGGAGGCACCCCAACATTCAGGGAGATCTGAATCTTGATTTTAAAGAACTAAGATTTTAGCTGAGGGTTAGAAGAAATTTATATGGATCAGGTCTCACAGTCAGGACACATTCACACAGCATAACAACCATAAACCAGGATTTATTTATTTATTTGCCATTCCCAGTAGGAGCCCAGTCACTGCCAGTCATTCCCCATTATGATGCAGTTTGCCCCTAGCATGGTCCCAGTTGCTCCCAGTAGCTCTCACGTTTGTCCAGTGTGTTCCAAGTTGCCCCTAGCACAGCCTCAGTAACTCCCAGTACAATCCCAGAATGAGTCCAGTATGATGCCAGTCTCTCCCAGAAGGGCCCCAGTCACTCACACTTGTGCCCAGTTGCCCCCAGCAGGGTCCCAGTTTCCCCCAGCACATTCCCAGTTGCTCCCAGTGTTGTCCCAGTCACCACCTGCATGACCTCAGACACTCCCAGTATATCCCAATTTCCCTGAACATTCTCGGAGTCATTGCCAGTCACTCCCAGTTACCCCAGCATGGTTCAGGTGCTCCCAGTTTTATTGCAGTCACTGCCAGTACATCCCAGTTGTCACCAGCATGCATCCTGTCATTCCCAGTTGTTCCCAGTTGCTCTCAGTGTATCCCCAGTAGGGTCTCAGCATGGGTTTGGTAGCTCCCAGTAACCCGCAGACAGGGTCCATTAACACCCACTATAATCCCAGTATGATGCCAGTCACTCCCAGTATGATGCCAATGGCCTCCAGTGTGACGCCAGTTGCTCCCTTTCAATTCCAGCATGACCCTAGTAGCCTCCAGTATGATCCTCATGGCTCCCAGTCTCCCCCAGTATATCCCAGTCACTCCAAGCATGCTCCCAGTCATTCCCAGTTGCTCCCAGTGTCTTTCAGTGTGATTCCAGTTGCACACAGCCACTCCCAGTCAATCCCAGAAGGAGTCCAGTCACCCTCAGTGTTATCCCAGCTGTTGCCAGAATAGTTCCAGTTGTTCCCAGTTCCTCCCAGTATGGCTCCATTGTCCCCAGTATAGTTTCTGGCACTTCCAGTGTATCCCTGTTGACCAGTAAGGTTCTGGTTACCTCAGAATGATCCCAGTCTTTCCCAGTATCTTCCAGTAGCATCCAGCATGATCCCAGTTTCTGGCAGTTGCCCTAAGTCTGGTCCCAATTGCTCCCAGTATGATCCCAGTTTCCCCAGTTGTGGTCTCAGTCCCCTCAGAATGGTCCCAGTCCCTTCCAGTTGATCCCAGTTGCTCCCAATGTGTCCACATTTTCCTCCCAACAGTAGCTCCCAGTAACCCAAAGTCAGGATCTGTTCACACCCATTGAATTCCCAGTGGCTCCCAGGATGAAACCAGTAGGACCCAGTAACCCCCAGTATGGTTCCAGTCACCCCAGGATGGTTCCGGTCACTTCCAGATACTCCCAGTATTATTCCAGTCATGCCCTGAGTGACTGCCTGTCACTCCCAGTTTGGGCCCAGTTGCATCCAGTCACCTCCAGTATGGTTCCAGTCACAGCCATCCCCTTTCCAGTCACTCCCAGTCTGGTTCCAGTAGGATCCCAGTAGGATCCCAGTATGACCCTAGCATGGGCACAGCTGCTCCCATTTACCCCCACTGTGGTTTCAGTCTCTCCCAGTGTATCCCAGTTGCTCCCAGCAAGTTCCCAGTCACTCCCAGTTGTTCTCAGTTGCTTCCAGCCTGATTCCAGTTGCTCACAGCCACTCCCAGTCACCCTCTCTGCAGTCCCAGTTTCTGCCAGTATGATCCAGTATGATCCCAGTGTCTTAGTTTTGAAAGAAGACAGGTATCTGCTAGAGAGAGGCAGGGCCTCTCTTGGAATGGATAATTCAAATCCCCTTCCCTCAAATTATTATAATTTAGAAAATTAAAATGGCTCTCAGGCAGAGATATGGGAATAGGAATAACAGTTCTTTACTAATAGGTATAACAAGGCAAACAAACAACAACAACTACAGCAATTAATAGCGAAAACAGAACCAGGGACCTTGACGGAGCTTGGTCCCACAAAACCCGGGGCAGTCTGGTCTCTGGGGGACTTCAAAGAAAAGTACCAAGCTGGAACGGTGGGGAATCCCGGGCTGGTGGATCGGATGAAGTTCGGAGCTCAGTCGGTGGTCACTGGAGGGCAGAGACGTCTGGCAAGAAGGCCAGCGCGGGCCCGCGGTGCAGAAGCTCCAGAACAACGCCGAGGCAGTGGGGCAGGATGCCCAGCCGAGGCAGCTCCAGCAGGGCAGCAAAAAGAGGAATCCGGATCCGGGCACACGGGCAGACGACGGCAGCTCTCTCTTCAGGATCAGATCCCGGTGGTGCCAGTGAGAAACCCACACAGCAAGGGCAGCCCCCGTCCGCCCCCGACGCAGACAACACCACCAAGTGAAGCTGCCCCCCCCAGCCC
Organism: Acrocephalus arundinaceus; assembly: GCA_021534815.1. Lineage (NCBI taxonomy): Eukaryota > Metazoa > Chordata > Aves > Passeriformes > Sylviidae > Acrocephalus > Acrocephalus arundinaceus. The sequence continues at coordinate 451,073 of JAJEOU010002759.1, forward strand.
CGTCTTTCTCTCCCCCCACCACCCCTCGGGGGGAAACTTCCAGATACAAAGGGTGTAGCCAAGTGCCAGCTTCTATGCTTTGTTTTTCACCTGAGCACTCATAAGTACCCGGCAATCAGTTGCCTTGCAACCCTTGGGAAAAAATTCTATAGGTGAAAAGGATAAACAAGTCTAACCCCCAACACCCAGTCTCCCACAGCATAGGCCCAGCCTCTCCCATTGTGATCCCAGAAGGATCCCAGTTGCCCCCGGCACCTTGCAGAGCCCCAGCCATGCTGTTTGCCCCCAGCCTGCCCACGGCCAGCCTGAGGCTGCTCCCGGGGCTTTTCTGTGCTCAGCATTGGCCTGGGCAAAGTGTTCTGGAGAGAGCCTGGGCAAGGAGCCTGCAGCCCCCAGGCCCTGGCCTGAGGTGTCAGCGCTGCCCCAGCAGTGCCCATGGCCTGTCCTTGCTGCAGCCCCGGCACTGCCACCCCCAGCACTGTGCCCGGCCCCGAGAGCACTCAGGCCCTACAGCAACACCAGGGCCAGCAGGGCAGCGGGGCAGGGCCACGGCAGCAGCACTGGCAACACCAAGGGCTGCTGCTGCTGCTGCTGGGCACAGCTGCTGTGCCAGCACTGATCTGCCGCCAGCTCTGCACACAGACATTGCTGCTGCAGCTGCAGAGAGGGGAACCAAAGGGGGATCTCTGCAGAAAACTTGGCTGGGAGATCCTTGAGTTCCTTTAAAGTCACCAAGAGTGCAGCCCCTCATTGACACAGTCTGTGGCCACAGGGAAAGTGGAGAAAAAGAAAATGAGGAAAAAAGACAAACAACAATACTTCTTTGTAGACAATATTAAAATTAAAAATGAAAAAAAAAAGATCTTCCAAAATGAAACTGACAGGAATTATAAAATATGACTTTTATTACAAGTGATTCGCAGAAATTGGCCAGCAGTTTAATGTTTCTGAAAGCATCCAGTCATCAGTCTCCACACTGCAGCCTTGAGCTCCTGGTTCCTCAGGCTGTAGATGAGGGGGTTCAGGGCTGGAGGCACTACCGAGTACAGAACTGACAGGGCCAGATCCAGGGATGGGGACGAGATGGAGGGGGGCTTCAGGTGAGCAAACACAATAGTGCTGACAAACAGGGAGACCACAGCCAGGTGAGGGAGGCAGGTGGAAAAGGCTTTGTGCCGTCCCTGCTCAGAGGGGATCCTCAGCACAGCCCTGAAGATCTGCACATAGGAGAAAACAATGAACACAAAACAACCAAACACTAAACAGGAACTAACAGCAATAAGTGCAAGTTCCCTGAGGTAGGATTTGGAGCAGGAAAGCTTGAGGATTTGGGGCACCTCACAGAAGAACTGGCCAAGGGCATTGCCATGGCACAGGGGCAGGGAAAATGCATTGCCCATGTGCATGAGAGCATTGAGAAAGGCACTGGCCCAGGCAGCTGCTGCCATGTGGGCACAAGCTCTGCTGCCCAGGAGGGTCCCGTAGTGCAGGGGTTTGCAGATGGACACGTAGCGGTCGTAGCACATGACAGTCAGCAGAGCAAGCTCTTCTGTGATAAAGAAGGAAAAGAAAAAGAGCTGTGCAGAACATCCTGCATAGGAGATGGTTCTCATGTCCCAGAGTGAATTGTGCATGGCTTTGGGGACAGTGGTGCAGATGCAACCCAGGTCGGTGAGGGCCAGGTTGAGCAGGAAGAAGAACATGGGGCTGTGCAGGAGGTGGCCGCAGGCTACGGCGCTGATGATGAGGCCGTTGCCCAGGAGGGCAGCCAGGGAGATGCCCAGGAAGAGGCAGAAGTGCAGGAGCTGCAGCTGCCGCGTGTCTGCCAATGGCAGCAGGAGGAAGTGGCTGATGGAGCTGCTGTTAGACATTTGCTCTGGCTGGCTTTGGGGATCTGTAAAAAAAAAGTAATCCTGGAATAGTTCAGTTTGGAGAGGACTTTCAATATCCCAGCACAGCTTGGTGGCACTTTCCCCCCACTGCCTGCCCAGGGCTCTGCTGCCTGCAGCTGTCCCTGCCTGCAGCTGCTTCCCTGTGCCCAGGGCTGGGCCCTGCCAGGGCTGCCAGAGCCCAGCCCAGCCCTGGGGGCTCAGCTCTGCCCTGCAGAGCCCTCCCAGCTCAGGCACTGCCCAGGGGCAGCTCTGGCTCTGCAGGCTCTGATGGCAACGTCAGAGCAACCCTGAGGAGGCTGGAAAAGTGACACTGGTGCTGCCTGCAAGGGACCCTGTGCTGATTTCTGTCTCTGCCTTGTTTAATAAAGTTGGAAAGAAAACTGTTTTTTTATTTGCTCAATTTGAACTGAAAGATGAATATCTGTGTGCAATTTCCCACGCAGGCAACACACAGCAGTATTTTTAGAAATCAGGGTTTTCCCTTTAATGCAGCCCTTGCCTTAGTGTGCTCCCTGTATAAACTACTTGGAAATGTTCTGGAGTTAAATCTCATGGTGGGAGCAGTCTTTAACAATGCAGCATCCTCACCACACACAGAAAACACTTCCATGCCTTACCAGTTGTCTACTTCCACCCAGGACTTGTCCCCCACAGCTGGGAGCAGCTCCCCGGGCTGGCTGAGAGCTGTCCCTGGCAGGCAGCAGAGTCCCTGGGCCAGCACAGCGCCCTGGGCTGCAGGACCCTGCTCTGCACCACAGCCCTGGGCACTCCTGGCTGCTCTACAGAAGAGATAATCAGAGAATGTACTCACAGAGTCTGTAGGCATTGGGATGTTGCAGCTTGAGGAGATCACTGCAGGAGCTGCAGCTGCATTGTCCTGCAGCCAGAGGTTCCTGTGCCAAGGGCTGGCAGTGATTCTCCCCCAGTCCCTTCTCAGCACCTTCCCAGCCCTGAGTGATTGAAGCTCTCTGTGCCTGTGTGCTGTGCCCGGGATGGCTGCAGGCAGTGCCCCAGCCCAGCTGGGCTGGCAGAAAAGCTGCTCATCCAGAGAAATGTGTTTTTAAGCTCTTCTTGGTTACCAGGAGCTCCCTCTGGATGTTGAGCTCAGCCCAGCTCATCAGCACAGACACAGCACAAGGACTTTAATGACCCTCTCAGGGCTTTGTGCTGAGGCCCTGAACATCAGTCCCTGAGAGGGAGCTGAAGAAACCTCTCCAGAACTCCAAGTCAGAAGCCAACTCCAAAGTTTCTGGAAGTTTTAATGGGTCCCACTGAGGGACACGACACAGAAAGTGTCCCCAGGCCCCAGGCAGAGCAGAGAACTGCAGGCAGTGATGACAGGTGGGGACAAAGAGAAGCCAAGGCTTGGTGCCCTGGGCCACAGCAGCCTCTGTGCCACCAAGGACACTGAGGAGACCCCTTGTCCTGAGGCCCTGGGGCCTCCTGGCACAGCCCCAGCAAGGCTGGGCACTGTCAGCCCCTTGTCCTGCCCTCAGCATCCCCCTCCCATGCCAGTGGCCTCCAGGATGTGCTGGAAGGAGTCCCTGGGGAAGGAGCCTTGGTCAGCAATGGCCCTGGGGGGCTCCTTCATGTTGCCAGGGACTGCAGGGTTTTTCCAAGGACTTTGGGTTTGGCTTTTGCCTTGGATTCTCTGAGAGGTTTGTGCAACCCTGGCCTCCAATTCTCTGCTTTAATGAGTCCCTTGAGGGGGTTTGTCAGTAACAACACTCAGTGAAGCTCATTAATACTTCAAGGTACTTCAGTTCTTTTAGGGTACTTGGTGTTTCTTTTTTAAAACTGACAAACTGAGTCTAGGAAAAGTTTGTGCAATCATGGCCCCAATTATCTCCTTGTTTGAATCCCTTGGGATTCTTAGCCAGTAACAACACTCAGTGGGGTTTATTAATACTTCAAGGTACTCAGGGTTTGTTTAAGTACTTCTTTTTGCCACTGAGTCTCTGAAAATTTTTTGTGCAATCCTGGCCTCTAATTATCTGCTTTAATAAGTCCCTTGATAGCTTTGCACTGACACAAAGTGGGTCTCAGTAATGCTTTGAGATACTCAAGATTTTTAAGATACTTTGGATTTTCCTTTGGATTTTCCATCCCACACTGAGTCTCTGAGAGGATTTTGTGCAATCCGGGCCTCCACTTCTCTCCTCTACAGACCTCATGAGGAGCCTGTGTTGGGGATGGACCTCAGTGGAACCCTTTAATACTTCAAGACACTTTGGGTGTTTCCTCTGATTTTGACTCCTGGAATGGTTTGTGCAATCCCCTCTCAGGCCTTGCGTTTTCAGGGCTCAGCACCAAATGCACCACGGGGCTCATTACGATCAGGCAAGTCCTGACAAACCATGGCTGTGCCTTGATTTCCTTCTGGTCTGGTGCAGTTCACTAGGTATCTTTTTTCTAGAGGCATGGAGAAATATTTCAAAGACTTCCTAGGAAGTATGTATTTCTATTTTCAAGATGTATTTTATTACTTTCTTATTACACAAGAGCAATTGCATCATTCTGTGATTGATAATGACTCAGGGACTCTCCTCAGGAGGTCTGGCCTTGTAAGAGAAGCTGTGCCTTGAGATCTGACCCAGTGTGGACAACCTTGCTCCACATTTCTCAACCCCATCCGGTCACTCTTCACTCATCTGGGACCTGCTTTGCTTGGAGAACTGGCTGCACTCAGCAAAAAGAGAAGTTTTCTTCCTTTTTTAGCAATCTAACACTTTGAAGTTTAAGACAATCTTCTCAGGTGTGTGCCAAGCCAAAGGTGCCACCAAGGAGGTTCCCCTTCACCAAGGCAGAACCATGCAAGGAATGTTTGAGACACACAGGAAGTTCTACCATAAACACAAATCCAGAGTTGGCTGAAGGCTGAATTAGACAAACTGCTGAAGGACAGACAAGCTTTGAACTCCTTGCAGCTCAAAGCTCCAGCTGGGTTGTTGGGAGGTGTGTGAGTGAGGCAAGAGTGAGGGCAAGGGAAATGCAGAGAGCCCTGGAAGTGCTTGTGTGCAGCCAGGCTGTGGGGAAGGGCACTGCAGGCCTGGCCTGGGCCAGGAGTGAGGCTGGATTATCATCCCAAGCTGCCCTGGGCCATTGCAAGGGGCTGTGGCCATGGACACTGCACTGAGCCCAGTGTGGCAGTGCCTTGCTCAGGGCTGGTGTCAATGCCCAGAGGAAGAGGGGATCCCTTGCTGGGGGCTTGTGCCATGGCCACCTGCCCTGTGCCGCGCTGGCTGCTCAGGCCCCGCAGAACCAGCGGCAAACGCCACTGCCAGGGCCAAAGGCCAGCTCAGGCAGACAGAAAGGGGCAGGGCTGGGCACTGTTTCCATGGCAGCCCTCACTGGGACACCACCCCTGGGTCACCTGGCATGGCAATTGCCATGGAAACCCAGCTCATGGGAAATGCAAGGATGGAAAAAGGTTTTAGTTGGGCCTGTCCCAAAAGGACAAAGGGTGGTGGTTTTAAACTAAAGGAAGGGAGGTTCAGATAAGGAGAGATAAGGAGAAAATTTTTGATGGTGAGGTTGGTGATCCAGCAGGACAGGTTCCCAGGGAGGTGGTCAATGCCCCATCCCTGGAAACATTCCAGTCCAGCTGGGACAGGGCTCTCAACAACCTGAGCTGCTCAAAGATGTCCCTGCTCATGGCAGGGGTTTGGATGAGATGAGCACTGCAGAGCTCTTCCCATGCAAACCATTCCAGGATTGCATGGGGAGAAGGGGCTGCTCCCTGGACTCCATGCACTGCCTTGACTCCTCCTTGTCTCTGCTGGAGCCCACATGCAGCAGGCAAAGGCAGCCCCTTCTGTGGCCTTTGCTGGCCCTGCCTTCCCCAGGGGCTGACAGAGCCCGGCTGGCCCAGGTGGCCTTGAGGCTTTGCAGGGCTCAGGCGCAGCGGCTGTGCCAGGCTCAGGGCTGAGGTCACACTCTGGGGGCTGGGGCAGAGCCCAGGCAGAAAGGAGCCCTGAAGCAGCAGCAGCAGCTCTGCAGTGCTGGCCACCAGGCCGGGCTGCCAAGGGAGGCTTGTGGCCATGGCCTGGGAGCAGCTGCTGCTGCCAAGGTGCCTTTGGTGCCTCAGGCTCTCCTTAGCACAGCTGCCAGCACGGCACTCTGCACTTGTGCCCGAGGCCTTCACTGTCTTGGGGCTGGCCTGGGGCTTTTCCTGCAGCGGGATCTGCCCTCGTCCTGGCACAGGAAAGGCAGTTCCTGCTGCAGCATGAGGCTCTGCCTGCAATGGGCTCAAACAACTCAAGCAAGGCCCTGTTTACTTCCAGATTGCTTCCTAGAGCACTATATTTAAATAATATTTACAGCTCCAATACTTTGGAGTAGCTAACTCTTCTTCAAATTTACTTTGTGGTGTAAATAAATCATTCGGTCTAATCCTGATCCGAATCAATCATAGCTGAATTTATATAAATATATCTGGTATTCAGTCTTTAACCCTGTGGGACAAATTGCATTTCAGTTAAATTCCCCCTCTCCAAACCTTTACACATAAACTTTTGATAAAGTCTGGGGCTGGTATTAGATCCAGACATTCCCAGTCTCCTTACTTAGATGGAACTTTAAAAGTTTATGCCTCCTGGAGGGGTTTGAGGATCCATGATGACTACATGGTGTCATTTCTCTACCCCATAACTCAGCAACATTTGCTCCAATGAAGAAATCAAGCTTTTCCCTGAAGCTCCCACTCTGCCAATGAAAGGAACCCCTGGAAGTGTCTGGGACATCCTGACTCTTTGGCAGCCTGGGGACTCCTGGGATGTCACCATGGAGCCCCCGTGAGTGCCTGTGACAGATGGGTGCCTTTGCAGCCCAAGGTGCCCTGGGATGTCCCCATGGAATGGCTGTGACTGCCTCTGAGCACAGGGCTCTTTAGCATCCCCAGAAAGCCATGGGAGGTCTCCATGGAACCCCTGTCCCTTCCTGTGACATTCCAGCTCCTCACCAACTTGCAGACTCTTGGATATTCCCTAAGGAGCCCTTGTGAGGGCCTGTGACAACTTGGTTTCTTAGCAGGGAACAATCACCAGCCCCCTGTTGCTATGGTCAGTTTCCACGGCAACAGTCACCAGCCCCCTGTTGTTGTTTTTCCAACCCAAACCTGCCCCGACTCAGCTCCAGCCCTTCCTTCCACTCCTGTCCCTGGGCACCAGAGGGAAGAGGTTCCCACAGCCCCAGCCAGGGACCCTCTCCCAAGGCTGTTCCAGGGCAGCCAGGGCTGGCACCAGCTGGGATGCTCAGTTTCCATGGGCCGGGGTTTGGGAATGGGATTCCCCAATTTTGTGCTCCCACAAAAACTGTGCAACTGCTCGCTGCCCTCCAGCCTCCCAGTGAAAGTACAAAAGGATGAGATTCCAGACTGGGTTAAGAACAATTTAATGGGAACAGAAACAAGATAAGGAACAAACAGGAACAGAAACAATATTGATAACTAACAAGATAAAACCAACAATATAAAGGGAAAACTACAAAAACATCAACTGGCTCATCCCATCCTGCCTGGAAAGGACACCCTTCAGCTTGAGGGAGAGATAGAGTCCCTTTCCTGGCCCTGGTAATGACCTGAGATGGGATCAAATACAATGATGGGGCCATGGCCAGACCCTCATGTTCTTCAATCCCACCTCACATCATTGCAAGGGGCAGGGAAAGGGACAGGTGTCCTCCCAGAATGAATCACAGGGAAATGTGGGTCAGTAGGGCTCTTCCCAGTGTGCATCTTCAAATGGGGGATGAGGTTGGAGATGCACATGAAGCCCTTCCCAGAGTCGGGGCACTCGCAGGGCTTCCCTTACTGGTGACTCCGTTGGTGTCTGGTCAAGGTAGAGCTGTGGGTGAAGCTCTTCCCACACTGGGGACACTCGTAGGGCCTCTCCCCAGTGTGGTTGCGCCGGTGCCTCATGAGGTGGGAGTTGCGCCTGAAGCCCTTCCCGCAGTCAGAGCAGCGGAAGGGCCTCTCCTCAGTGTGAATGCGCTCATGCTTGAGGATATCTGAGCTGGTCTGAAACCTCTTCCCACACTGGGGACATCCATAGGGCCTCTCCCCAGTGTGGATCATTTCGTGGCTGATCATGTGGGATCTCTGGTTGAAGCCCTTCCCGCATTCCCCACATTTGTACGGCCTTTCCTCAGCGTGGATGTTTAGGTGGCAGATCAAGTGGGAGTGCCTGCTGAAGCTCTTCCCACATTCCCCACACTCATAGGGCCTCTACCCAGTGTGGGTCCTCTGGTGGACAGTCAGGTTGGAGCTTCGGCTGAAGCTCATCCCACATTCCCCACATTCATACGGCCTCTCCCCAGTGTGGGTCCTGAGGTGGCGGATCAGTTCAGAGCTGTCTCTGCAGCCCTGCCCACATTCCCCACGCCTGTAGGGCCGTTCCCCAGTGTGGATCTTCTGGTGGCGGGTCAGGTGGGAGTTGTTGCTGAAGCTCTTCCCACACTCCAAGCACTCATAGGACTGCTCCCTGTCATGAAGCTGCTCATGGACCAAAATGTCTGAGCTCTGCCTCTATCTCTGGCCACGTTCCTGGCACAGGGTGGGTCTTTCTTCCTCAGAGCAGCCTGGGATGGGTTTGGAGCCCCTCCTCCTGTGGGATCTCTGGGGCTTTTCCTCCCTGTTGGATTCCTGTGCCAGGGAGCCACTCAAAATGTCCTCTTCCATGAGGTTCTGCTCTGGGGATTTTTCCTCCCTGGTCTCCATCCTCAGCTCCTTCTCTGGGGGAGGAAGGACAAGGAGAGGATGGGATTTGCCTCCATGCCAGAGGGAAGGGGAAGGAGATCCCCTCAAACAATCCCTGGCAGGACATCGTTGGCAGCAGGGTTGTCCTGCAGCCGGGGGCCATGCTGGGCTGGGAGATGGAGCAGGAGAGAGGGGGAAAGGGGCAGTGACTTCCTCCTCACCTGCCTGGCTGTCCCGGGGCACCTCCCTCTTCCTTGCAGCCATCTTCTCCATCTGGTCAAGGTTTGGGAATGGGAAATCCTGGTTTTAGGAAAAACAAGGGATAGGCACATTGAGTCTGAATGTCCCTCTGCCCAAGTCCATCTCTAGAAGTAACCTGGCATCTAGGGTCCATGAAAACCTCTCAAACACCAAGATTCAGCTGTAAAAATGCCTCCTAGGAGTTCCCTATCTCTAGTCTCTCCCATTTTGTGTTCAGGATGTTCCTCTCTCTCCCAGCTGCGAGGTGTCACACTTGTATTGGGGATACCACGCCTACTCAGTCCCCACCCTCCCCAGGCTGCTGGGACCCTTTGACACCTGAAAAGTTCCTCCCTTTTCCCCCTCCCCGCTTAGGGGTGCTGGGGGATTTTTGGGTCCCGGGGTCCCTTCTCCCCTTATTCAGTGCTTTGGGGTGCAGGGGGTCCAAGGAGTCCCCCTTGACCCTCTCCAGGCTTTTGAGGGTTCCACAAATTGTGGCACTGCCCCCGTTCTGGGCTCCCCACTTTGGGGTCCTGGGGGACACAGGGCTCTGCTCCTCCAGGCTGCCTCTGCCAGCAGCTGCCACCGGGACCCCGCAATGTCGGCCCAGGGGGCATTTTCCACTCAACTTTGCAGTTCTTCATTCTTCAAATATCCCCCTCCCCCATGAAAAACCCAACTCAGGGACCCCCCAAGATATCTGGGTCAAGCTCCCTGTCTTGGTTTGGAAAGACAGGTGTCTGCTGAGGAAGGCAGGAGCCTCCCTTGAAAGGGAAAACAAAACCCCCTCCTATAATTTTGAAATAAGCGGGCTCTCATTGCAAAGATATGGGAATAACAGTTCTTTAGTAAGAAAATTAAACTAAAAATGCAGTAGTAAAAAACAGAAACGCTGACAGAGTCAGAATACCTGACACCCGGTTAGGCAGGGTGTTGATAGCAGTGCAATCAAATCGTGGCTGCAGTCCTCCTGGAGTCACAGATGTGGTTTTGTTGAAGTAATGATCCTGTAGAAGGGTGCAGTTTTCCTCTGAAGGTCCAGTGGTGGTGTAGATGGGTCTGGTGTTCCTCTGGGAATCCAGTGGAAACAGGCTGCTTCTGGTGTGTGAAATCTCAGGTTATATCCAGGTAAGAATGCTTGGCTCCTCCCCCTGGGTGGAGCATCTCACAATGGGATGATGGAATTTGATCAGTCATGCAGTGCGACTCAATGGCCCATTAACAGAAGATATCTCCCTGGAGGGAGTGTGGGTGGTGGAAGAGATAAAGAACACTGCCCCACCTGGTTTGAACAGCTGGCCCATTAACAGAAGATATCCCCCCAGAGTTATGAGAAATGGGTCATGGAACAGTTCTTACTTGGGATCTCCTGTTGGTTTTGTTTTCAAACTGGCACACTGGGGAGAAGTGGGACCATGCTGGGAACTGCTGTGAGCAGGTTGGAGTGACTGGTCTGCACTGTGAGCAACTGGGCATGACTGGGACTGTGTACAGAGGCACTGGGATCATCAATGGAGTGACTGGGACTAGACATGGGGCAACTGGGAGCAGCTGGAAACCCACTGGGAGGAACAAGGAGCAACTGGAACCATGCTGGGGACAACTCGGATCCTACTGGGATCACAGTGGGAAAGGCTGGGCCCATGCTGGGGGACCCTGGAACCATACTGGCAGCAAGTGGAACGGCACTGAGGATGACTTAGAGTGACTGGGAACATGCTGGGATACACTGGGAGAGACTGAAACCACAGTGGGGGGAACTGGAACCATGCTGGATTATAATGGGAGCAGCTGTGCCCATGCCAAGGTCCTACTGGGATCATACTGGAACTGATTGGATTCATACTGGGAGTGACTGCAAGAGTACTGAGTGTATTTGAGAGTGACTGGGATCATTCTGGAATCAGACTGGGAGTGACTGGAAAGGTGCTGGCTTTGACTGGAACCACACTGGGACATAAAGGGAGTCCCTGTGGGCATGACTGGAATAATACCAGGAGTATCTAGGAGTGACTGGGAAAAACTGGGATTGTAATGGGAGTGACTGGAACCATACTGGCAGTGACTACAGGTCCTGTTGGGATCATCCTGGGAGCCACTGGGACTGCCATGGAACCTGTCTGGGGGTTACTGGGAGCTACTGGGCCCATGTTGGGAGGAAAATGTGGACACATTGGGAGCTACTGGCATCAGCTAGAAGGGACTGTGTCTTGGGTTGGGTACCCAAGAGATTTGTATTCAATTTCATCTGTTGTAAAAGCAGATATTTCTTTATCTCTTGTAACTCCAGGGGGGAAGGGGGCAGATGCCTTCTGAAAATGGCCCAGCTGTTAAAGCCAGGTGTGGCAGTGTTTCTTATCTCCTTCACCTCCTGTCCATCCTCCAGGGAGATATCTTCTGCTAATGGGCCATTAAGGCTCATCAAGGACATGACACATTACATCATCCCATGTGAGATGCTCCACCCCGTGTGGGGGGGCCAACCATTCCTACCGGGATAAAAACTGAGACTCAGGAACAGCAGCCATCTGTTTTTTCCACCAGAGGAAGACCAGACCCTTCTCGCTACCACTGGACTTTTCCTACTCCATTATCTGTACCCCACAGAACCTCATCTAGGATTTATTTAGACTGCTTCCAACACCCTGACCAACAGGGTGTCAGGTGGTATCCCTGAGTCTGTCAGGATTTTTTCCAGGATTTCTGTTTTACTTGCTTGCTTGTCTTTGTACTACTGCATTTGTATTTTGGTGGTTTTGTTGTTGTTTTTTGTTCCTGTTAAAGAACTGTTACTCCTGTTCCCGTATCTTTACCTGAAAGCCCCTAATTGCAAAATTATAATAATTTAGAAGAGAGGGAGGTGACATTCTCCATTTCATAGGAAGCTCTAGCTCTCCCTGGCAGACAACTGTCTTTCAAAACCAAGACAGATTTTGGTGCCCAAAAGGTGGGGCACAAGGGCATTGAGAGAAAAAGAGAGTAACAGTTCTTAAGGGGCCTACATTTTTTTGGGTACTGGATTTAGAAACCTCATTTAGTAGCATCATGTAGTCTGGCTTACCCTGGTTCGGGTGCCATGTGGTTGTGGCTGTGTTTCTGCCATTTGCAAGCCCTCATCTAAACATGGGTTCTATAACTAAGGCTACTGTGGCTGTCATCCAGTTTGCTATATGGATTAACCAGGTGAGGAATTCATGGATTTGTAACTTCCTCTGGAAGGCAGGCACAAGGATTCAAGGCTATCATACACTAACTTTTTGGGGTTACTTTAACAATGGCACCTACTGTGAGGAAATGACACCAGGAGAAGTTTTCTCTGAGCCCCTCACCCAGTTTTAGGTCTACCCCACCAGTTTTCCAAAGGTTCAAATCTTCTCTGAATGCTAATGACATCATACAGTGGCTGGTGTTGCTAATTGCAACTGCCTGTTAAGCTTGTTGTGTTTAGCATTCAGGGATAAGGGGAGATTGACCTGGATAACCACTCTGAATAAGGATACTGCCCCAGAGCCTGACTCTGCCCCACAGCCTGCCTCAGAAATGAACCAGCCAGACTGGGTGGGGGTTCTGGTGAAAGAAATGTGTGAAATGGGCCAGATGCTGAGGGAGTACATCTCCCCTGTGGTGGGCTCGTTAGCTCCAGATGGTGGGAAACCCTCCCCCTGCCCTGAGAAGGGAGATTCCGATGGTGCAGCAGTGGAACCCACAGACGTTACAACCGTCCAGGTTCCAGCTGAACCACAGGGGCAGTCACAGCCAGCAGCAGTCGCCCCTGTGAAAACAAAGAAGTCTAAGGTGAAATCAGAGCACCCAGGTAGTAAAGGTTATGAAAGGAGAGCCCTCACAACCAGCAGAGGAGCCACAAATAAAGATTATCACCAAGTCAGTGTCATAAGAAAGTCGCCATAATCTGCAAAAAGATATTGTATGACGGGGACGTGAGGCTTATACAGCCTGGTTACTCCTGGGGGAGTGCAGGACCCCCTTGCTATGTTTCTTCCCCCACTCTTGCAGGAAACCATCAAATTCCTTGGAAACATAAGCTCAACCATGATCAGGTTTGATCTCTTTGGGGATCCCCAGCGTGGAGAATGCCTGCCCAAGGTGTTTCTGTGCATTGGTGGTCTTATCCCCTGTGTGGGTTGAGGCATAAACAGCACCAGAGAAGGTATCAACTGACACATGAACTCTTTTGAACCTTCCAAACTCAGGAATGTGTGTGACATCTGTCTGCCACACCTCACAGCTGCCAAGCCCTCTGGGGTTGACCCCTGATCCCAGAGAGGGTAAGGAAAACTTTTGGCAGCTTGGGCATGTGTCTGTGATTGCCTTGGCTTGGTCCTGCCTCAGGTGGAATTGGCGCACCAGGCCTGGGACATTCAGATGGAATTGCTGATGGCTGAGTTTGGCCTGCTGGAAAATGTTAGGTTGGCCACCCAGCTGCACAGGAGCAGCTGGGGCATCTGCTCTGAGGTTACCCTCTGTGCTGAAACCAGGAAGGTCAGTGTGTCATCTCACATGCATAACATAGTAAGGATGATCTCTGTGGGACACTGGGTGTGTCAGCTTTGAGAGCAGCTTGAAAATGGTTGGATTTGAGACTTCTTTGAGAACTGCATTCTCTGCTCTGGACACTATCCCTTCTACATGTGCTGAATCAGTAATCAAATTAATGGGTTCTGAAAACTTCTCAAAAGCCCTGATGACTGCAGCCAACTCAGCCACCTGAGGTGAAATTTTGACTACCTTGATGTCAGCCTCCCACTGCTGAGTCTGAGGGTCCTTCTAAGTCACCACTGACTTGTGTGACCCTCCAGACGTGAGAGGTTTGCAGCTCTCTTTCTCTTTTGGAATCGAATTAAATTCCGAATGAAATAATTTGTAGGCCCAGGCAATGGATTGAAATTTTCCCTGGGTAGCTATCCAGAGCAAACTGCAACATCTTGTTCTCATGGAACAACTGCTCCAAAACCTCCTCTGTTAACCTTCTAGCTGACAATTGGATTGGCACATGAATGCATGCAAACTCACACCCTGCCAGCAGTCGCATCCTGACCCTTGCTTTGCTGATCAGCTGAGCCATCAACTCCTGTGGTTTAGTGATACTTTTGGACAGCTGATGACTTAGGAACACCCACTCTATGATCAATAGGGGATCCTTCTGGTCCTTGTCCCACTGAAAAATCAGCCCATGCAAGTGTGGCAATTTTTCCCAAAGTGATGACATTAAATGGAAGTTCTGGCTGGCAGTGATGAGCCTGCCGGCTGGACATTGCTGACTGAACCCTCTCCAATGCCTGCCGAGCCTCCTGAGTCAGAGCCCTTGGAGAATCCAGCTCCTCTCCCTCCTTTAACAAATTGAAGAGAGGGGCTAGGTCCTCCATAGTAAGCCCAAGCCAGGGCCTGACCCAATTCAAAGATCCACACAGCTGCAGGAGATCCTTCAAAGTCTCAGGTCTTTCACTGATTACCAACTTCTGGGGTGTTCTGGTCCGGTTGGCAACCTCAAGCCCAAGGTATTTTCAAGGTGGCAGTCTCTGCACTTTTTCCTGCTGCAACTCAAATCCCACAGCGGCCAAAGCAGTGATAGTCTCATCCAGAATTTGTGTAAGTCCATTGTCACTGGGGGCACACACAAGCACGTCATCCATACAATTAAGGATGACGGCCTCTCCAGCCTTGGCACACACTGGGGACAGTATTTTGGCCATCTACCACTGGCAAATACTTGGTGTGTTCTTTAACCCTTGCAACAAAACTCTCCAGTGGTGACGCTTCATGGGTGCCTCCCTGCTGATGAAAGGCACAGAGAATGCAAACTGCGGGGCATTGGCTGGATCTAGGGAATCTGGAAAAAACAATCTTTTATATCAATGACAGCCAAATTCCAAATTTGGGGGAGCATTGAAGGGGATGGCATACCTGGCTGAAGAGACTCCATGTCCTCATTAATTTTTTGGAAATTGTGGAGGAGGTGCCACCTGTCCTTCCCTGGCTTTTTGATCACAAACACCGGAGAATTCCAGGGACTGTTAGTTTCCACAATGTGACCTTTAGCCAATTGCTCCTCCATGAGTTCTCTGTGTGCCTTCAATTTCTGTTTGTTCAGCATCCACTGATCCTCCCAAATTGGGGTATCCATCAGCAACTTTAGTTTTTAGGAGGGGCGCTCCTCAGTGAAGGCAATTAAAAATCTTTTGGGGTTTTTTGGGATTTTTAGTTTAACTCCTCACTGGGACATGGCGTCTCTTCCCCACAAGGTAGATTTGGAATCTAGAAGAAGAAAAGAAGTCAATTGCCCATCTTGTCCCTCAATTTGCACCATGCTCTTGGATTGTTTTGCCAATTGTGTGCCCCCTATACCTGTAACCTTACCAGCCACGGGTTGCAACTCCCAATGTGATGGCCACTTGTGTGGTGCTGGTACGACTGTCACATCTGATCCTGTGTCCCTCATTCTCTGGAGCTGGATGAAATCCCCCTCCCTCTTGAGCCCACACCAAATTATGGGTTTGTTCTCTCCCACCATTTCTGTCCAATAGACCCAAAGGTCCAGACCATCCTAGGGCAGTTTGGGCAGTGGTATGGCCTGGGCAATGACTCGGCCCTTTGGTAGGAAGAGGGGAGGATGGACACAACGTGCCAAGAGAGCTCATTGCTCCGGATCTGATGGCAAAAGTGCTGGACTAATCTTGATCTCCGAGGGAGTGTGCTTAGAATCCCTAATAACAAGGCACTTACTATCAGTCTGCTGTAGGTTGGTCACATGTCCAGGGTCAATGGTGACCACTTGCCAGTCCGGTGTGTTGAAAGGCAAATCTGTTGTTAACTCAAGCCTAAATGGCTTCCATATCCTCTTGGTTGTTCCCAACCCTGAGGGTTCCTTAGGGTCCCATACCTTCCCAGAATTGGGTTGCCCCACAACCCCAAAAACCCGGTGACCTGTCCCATTTTTCTCATCACATGGGAGAAGCTCATGCTCCTCCCCTAGTTTTTTGGAATTGGAATGTTCCTTTTGTCCCCCTCCCCCAGTGCTCCCACCAGTGTGTGTGATGTTTTATTTACAAAGGGACAAAAGCACATCACACATCCCTCCTGCCCACACTGGAAACATTTGACCCTCCCAGCCACTGGTGGTCCAGCTGGAATGGTGGCTGGTGCTGCAATCCGGCCTCTGAGCCCAGACCCTTTCCGCTGTTCATCTGGGTCCCTTATGGCTCACTTGGTGCAGGTCTCAGTGAGGAGGTCCAGGGTTGGAGGTGGAGCAACCAGAAGCCCGAAGATGATCCTCTTGCAGACATCACTGGCATTGCTTTGTGCCACTTCCAGGCACCAAGTGGCTTTGTGCCACTTCCAGGATCATCTTCTGTTGCAACTCCTGGTCCTCTCTCTGGTTTTTCAACACTGCATGAAGTCTATCTATAAAATCTAGGAAAGGCTCAGAAAGGGATTGTTTAATTGAGATAGAACTCTGCCTAGGATCTTTAGTGGGCATGATCTGAAATGCCATTTTTGCAGACTCCTTCACATGATTTAACACAGGAGGGGTTACTCGGTTACACTGGGTTTTACTGGTTTGTACTGGGATAGGGTGCTGGGGGTTACTGGGTTATACTGGGGTATACTGGGAGAGGGAGCAGCATATGAGTGAGTGCCTCCTGCTGGTGGGAGGACCTCGTGGCTGACTGTGGTTTTACTGGTTTATACTGGGATAGGGTGTTGGGGCCATTGCTTTATACTGGGTTATACTGCGATATACTTAGTTTGTACTGGGATGGGATGCTGGGAGTTACTAGGTTATACTGGGTTACACTGGTTTGCAGTGGTTTATACTAATTTGTACTGGGATGGCATGCTGGGAGCATTGGTTTATACTGGGTTATACTGGGACGTACTGGGTTATACTGGGATGTACTGGTTTATTCTTGGATGGGGACTGGGACCCACTGGCAGTGACTTCAGGTTGTGCTGGCCTTACTGGTTTATACTGGGAGCTGCCCCCACAGGGCTCAGAGGTTAAGGGGTTGCTTCCAGTGCTTACTGGTTTATACTGGTGCCCTCCCAGTAGAAACCTGGTAAAAGTGGAAGCCCCAAGACCATACTGGGAGCCCTTAGACCCACCTTTCATGGGTAGACGTGATGTCCCTAAATCCCCATTGGCTTGAATGGGCAGACCTGATGTCCCAAAATCGCCATTGACTTCAAAAGGGTAGACCTGGTTCCCCTAAATCCCATACTGGGAATGGGCTTGGGTGCATTAACTGTTACTGGTTTATACTGGGAGCTGCCACCTCAGGTTGCAAGGGCTCAGGGGTAGCTTCTAGGGCTTACCAGTTTATCCTCGTGCCCTTCCAGTCCACACCTGGGACCACCGGGAGGCACTGGTGGCTGGGCAGGACCCCAAGGCCAAGCTGGCCTTTACCAGGGCCCTGCTGAGCCGTGACTTCTCCAACTTCTTGGCCTGTCACCATTGTCTGTGGGTCCTGGTGCCCACCAGGAACTGCAGGAAGGGCGAGGCAGGGATGCTGCCCCCCAAAAGGCTGAAGTAAGGTGATAGATTCCCCTGGAAAAATTCCATGAATTTCAGCGTGATCCTATCCCAAAAATTCTACAGCCCCTTGCTTGAAGTTGAGCTCTGTTGGGTTGGATGGTGTCCCAAAAATTCCTATTGACTTCAGTGGGTAGACCTGGTTTTCCCTAAATCCCCATTGACTTCCGTGGTTGACCCGATGTCCTTACAGTTGTTAGTGGGTAGACCCGGTGTCCCCAGATCATTTTTTCCATTCATGGGTAGACCTGTTTTGCTGAAATCCCCATTTGTTTAAATCGGTAGACCTGGTGTCCTAAATCCCCCCAACTGACTACAATGGAGGTAGAGTTGATGTCCCAAATTTCCCATTCTCATCAATGGCTGGACCGGATTTCCTAAACTCCGCACATTAAGTGGGTAAACCTGATGTCCCACTGAGCCCATGGGTTTCAGTGGGTAGACCTAATGACCCCCAATCCCCATTGCCCTTAATGGGTAGACCTGATGTTTCTAAAATCCCCGTTGTTTTTAATGGATAGACCTGGTGTCCTTAAATCCTCATTGGTTTCAATGGGTAGACCCGATGTCCCTAAATTCCCATTAATGCCTGGACCCAATTTTCTCTATTCCCCACATTAGTGGGTAAACCTGGTGTCCCAAAATTCCCTTTGACTTTAATAAGGTAAATCTGGTGTCCCTAAATCTCCTTTGCCTTGAATGGGCAGACCTGGTTTCCCCAACTGCCCTAAATAGACATGGTTTCCAAAAAATCCCTCTTGATTTTAATGGGTAGACCCCATGTCCCTAAATCCTCATTGTTTTCAATGGCTAGACCTGTTGTCCCCAAACATCATTGGTTTTAATGGGTAGACTTGTTGTCCCTAAATCCTCATTGGATCAAGAGGTTGGACCTGTTGACCCTAAAAATCTCCCTTGGTTTTAATGGGTGGAACTCTTGTCCTTAAAAATCTCCATTGGGTTCAATTGTTAACTCTGTTAACTCCAAATCCCCATTGATTTCAATGGATAGACCTGGTGTCCCTAAAAATCCCCATTTGTTTTGATGGGTAGACCTGAGCCCCCACATACCTGAGTGCCCCCATTCGGATCTCGGGGATTCCCCTGGCTGCCCCCTGAGATTTTGGGGTGCCCCCTTTGCCCCTCCCCAGAGCTGCAGCTGGTGCAGAACGCCGTCTTCACCGACCCCACGGACCAAAGTGCCTGGGTGTGCCTGCACTGCATCCTCTCCTGAGGTAATGTGGGGCTCCCTCCCATCCCTGGGGCCCTCCCCTTGAGCTTTGGGGTGCCCCCTGAATGTTGGGTTGTCCCCCACAACCCCCCCAGCCGCTGAGGGTCATCTGTGTCCACGTTGACTGGGAGGCTGCGACATTGTCCTCATCTTCTCCCAGCCCATCAGGGTGAATGGGGACCCCTGAGAAGCCAAAAAAATCACAGTGAATCATGATTTTAAAGAGTAAAGTTTTTAGCTGAGGGTTAGAAGAAATTTATATGGGTCATGTCTCACAGTCAGGACACATTCACACAGCATAACAACCATAAACCAGGATTTATTTATTTTATTTACCATTCCCAGTATGAGCCCAGTTCCTGCCAGTCATTCCCCATTATGATGCAGTTTGCCCCTAGCATGCTCCCAGTTCCTCCCAGTTTCTCCCACTTTCGTCCAGTGTGTTCCAAGCTGCCCCTAGCACAGCCTCAGTAACTCCCAGTACAATCCCAGAATGAGTCCAGTATGATGCCACTCTCTCCCAGCAGGGCCCCAGTCATTCACACTTGTGCCCAATTTCCCCCAGCAGGGTCCCAGTTCCCCCCAGCACATTCCCAGTGGCTCCAAGTCTGGTTCCAGTCACCACCTGCATGGTCTCAGACACTCCCAATATATCCCAGTTGCCCTGAACATTCTCAGAGTCGTTTCCAGGCACTCCCAGTAACCCCAGCATGGTTGAGTTGTCCCCAGTTTTATCCCAGTCACTGCCAGTACATCCCAGTTGTCACCAGCATACATCCTGTCATTCCCAGTTCCTTCCAGCTGTTCCCAGTGTATCCCCAGTAGGCTCTCAGCATGGGTCTGGTAGTTCCCAGTAACTCCCAGTATAGGGTCCATTAACACCCACTATAATCCCAGTATGATGCCAGTCACTCCCAGTATGATGCCAGTGGCCTCCAGTGTGATCCCAGTTTCTCCCTGTCAATTTCAGCATGACCCCAGTAGCCTCCAGTTAGATCCTCATGGCTCCCAGTCTCCCCCAGTATATCCCAGTCACTCCCAGCATACACCAAGTCATTCCCACTTCCTCACAGTTACTTTCAGTGGGATTCCAGTTGCTCACAGCTGCTCCCAGTCAATCCCAGTAGGAGTCCAGTCACCCTCAGTGTGACCCCAGTCTCAACCAGCAGGAACCCAGCTGCCTCGACTGTGATGCCAGTATGATCCCAGTTGTTGCCAGAAAAGCTCCAATTGTTCCCAGTTCCTCCCAGTATGATCCCAGTTGTCCCTAGAATAGTACCACTCCCTCTCAGCATGGTCACATGCACTCCCAGTTTTCCCAGCATGGTCCCAGCTGTTCCCAATGTGGTTCCAGTCTCCCCAGTATGGTTACAGACACTGCCAGTATATCCCAGTATATCCCAGTATATCCCAGTAAGGTTCTGGTTACCTCAGAATGATGTTCCCACTTACTCCCAGTTGCCTCCAGCATGATCCCAGTTTCTGGCAGTTTCCCAAAGTGTGGTCCCAGTTGCTCCCAGTACGATTCCAGTTTCCCCAGTTGTGGTCCGAGTCCCCTCAGCATGGTCCCAGTCCCTTCCAGTTGATCCCAGTTGCTCCCAATGTGTCCACATTTTCCTCCCAACAGCAGCTCCCAGTAACCCCCAGTCAGGATCTGTTCAAACCCATTGCAATCCCAGTGGCTCCCAGGGTGAACCCAGGAGGACCCAGTCACCCCCAGTTTGGTTCCAGTCACCCCCAGTATGACCCAGTCACTTCCAGATGCTCCCAGTATTATTCCAGGTATGCCCTTAGAAACTCCCTGTCACTCCCAGTTTGAGCCCAGAGTCTCCCAGTCACCTCCAGCATGGTTCCAGTCCCAGCCAGCCCCTTTCCAGTCATTCCCGGTCTGGTTCCAGTAGGATCCCAGTATGACCCCAGCATGGGCACAGCTCCTCCCATTTACCCCCACTGTGGTTTCAGTCTCTCCCAGTGTATCCCAGTTGCTCCCAGCATGTTCCCAGTCACTTCCAGTTGTCCTCAGTTGCTTCCAGCCCGATTCCAGTCGCCCACAGCCACTTCCAGTCACCCACAGTGCAGTCCCAGATGCTGCAAGTATGATCCAGTATGATCCCAGTCTCCTCCAGCACGGGTCCAGCCTCTCCCATTGTGATCCCAGTAGGATCCCAGTTGCCCCCGGCACCTTGCAGAGCCCCAGCCATGCTGTTTGCCCCCAGCCTGCCCACGGCCAGCCTGGGGCTGCTCCCGGGCTTTTCTGTGCTCAGCATTGGCCTGGGCAAAGTGTTCTGGAGAGAGCCTGGGCAAGGAGCCTGCAGCCCCCAGGCCCTGGCCTGAGGCGTCAGCGCTGCCCCAGCAGTGCCCATGGCCTGTCCCTGCTGCAGCCCCAGCACTGCCACCCCCAGCACTGTGCCCGGCCCCGAGAGCACTCAGGCCCTACAGCAACACCAGGGCCAGCAGGGCAGCGGGGCAGGGCCACGGCAGCAGCACTGGCAACACCAAGGGCTGCTGCTGCTGCTGCTGGGCACAGCTGCTGTGCCAGCACTGATCTGCCCCCAGCTCTGCACACAGACATTGCTGCTGCAGCTGCAGAGAAGGGAACCAAAGGGGCATCTCTGCAGAAACCTTGGCTGGGAGATCCTTGTGTTCCTTTAAAGCCACCAAGAGTGCAGCCCCTCATTGACACAGTCTGTGGCTACAGGGAAGGTGGAGAGAACAGAATAAGAAATGTCACAAACAGTGACATTTATTTGTAAACAAGATTTAAAAAATATAAACAACGAAATTGAACCTTCAAATTAACAAACATGAAGTATCAAGCATGGCTTTTATTACAAGTGTTTTGCCAGAATTTGGCCAGCAGTTTAATGTTCCTGAAAACATCCAGTCATCAGTCTCCACACTGCAGTATTGAGCTCCTGGTTCCTCAGGCTGTAGATGACGGGGTTCAGGGTTTGAGGCACCACCGAGTACAGAACTAACAGGGCCAGATCCAGGGATGGGGACGAGATGGAGGGGGGCTTCAGGTGAGCAAACACAATAGTGCTGACAAACAGGGAGACCACAGCCAGGTGAGGGAGGCAGGTGGAAAAGGCTTTGTGCCGTCCCTGCTCAGAGGGGATCCTCAGCACAGCCCTGAAGATCTGCACATAGGAGAAAACAATGAACACAAAACAGCCAAGTGCTAAACAGGCACTAACAACAAGAAGCCCCAGTTCCCTGAGGTAGGATTGGAACAGGAGAGAATGAGGATGTGTGGGATTTCACAGAAGAACTGTCCCAGGGCATTGCCATGGCACAGAGGCAGGGAAAATGTATTTGCTGTGTGCATGAGAGCATTGAGAAAGGCAGTGGCCCAGGCAGCTGTAGCCATGTGGGCACAAGCTCTGCTGCCCAGGAGGGTCCCGTAGTGCAGCGGTTTGCAGATGGAAATGTAGCGGTCATAGCACATGTTGGTCAGGAGGAAATACTCGGCTGAAATGAAGACCAGAAAGAAAAAGAGCTGAGTAGCACATCCTGCATAGGAGATGGTTCTCATGTCCCAGAGGGAATTGTGCATGGCTTTGGGGACAGTGGTGCAGATGGAGCCCAGGTCGGTGAGGGCCAGGTTGAGCAGGAAGAAGAACATGGTGCTGTGCAGGAGGTGGCCGCAGGCTACGGCGCTGATGATGAGGCCGTTGCCCAGGAGGGCAGCCAGGGAGATGCCCAGGAAGAGGCAGAAGTGCAGGAGCTGCAGCTGCCGCGTGTCTGCCAATGGCAGCAGGAGGAAGTGGCTGATGGAGCTGCAGTTGGACATTTGAAGTGTCCTGGCATGGCAATCTGTAAAAAACTAATCATGGAATAGTTCAGTTTGGAGAGGACTTTCAATATCCCAGCACAGCTTGGTGGCATTTTCCCCCCATTGCCTGCCCAGGGCTCTGCTGCCTGCAGCTGTCCCTGCCTGCAGCTGCTTCCCTGTGCCCAGGGCTGGGCCCTGCCAGCGCTGGCCAGAGCCCAGCCCAGCCCTGGGGGCTCAGCTCTGCCCTGCAGACCCCCCTCAGCTCAGGCACTGCCCAGGGCCAGCTCTGGCTCTGCAGGCTCTGATGGCAACGTCAGAGCAACCCTGAGGAAGATGGAAAAGCCACACTGGTGCTGCCTGCAAGGGACCCTGTGCTGATTTCTGTAACATAATAGTTTATTAAGATCTGAGAGAAAGTTGTAATTTTTTTTCAACCTGAAATGAGAGCTGATATCTATGTGCAATTTCTCATCAAGTCAACACAGAGCAGTAGATTATAAAAAAGGATTCTACCTTTATGCACCTGCTGCCTTGCTGTGCTCCCTGATAATCTTCTTGGAAATTTCTGCAGTTAAATCTCATGCTGGGAGCAGTCCTGAACAATGCAGCATCCTCAGCACACAGGAACACTTCCACACCTACCAGCTGTCTCCTTCCACCCAGATCTTGTCCCCCAGCGCTGGCAGCAGCTCCCCGGGCCGGCTGAGAGCTGTCCCTGGCAGGCAGCAGAGTCCCTGGGCCGCACAGCGCCCTGGGCTGCAGGACCGTGCTCTGCACCACAGCCCTGGCACCCCTGGCTGCTCTACACAAGAGATCATCAGAGAATTACTCACAGAACTGTAGGCATTGGGATTTGCAGCTTGAGGAGATCACTGCAGGAGCTGCAGCTGCATTGTCCTGCACCAGAGGTTCCTGTGCCAAGGGCTGGCAGTGTTCTCCCCCAGTCCCTTCTCAGCACTTCCCAGCCCTGAGTGATTGAAGCTCTCTGTGCCTGTGTGCTGTGCCCGGGGTGGCTGCAGGCAGTGCCCCAGCCCTGCTGGGCTGGCAGAAAAGCTGCTCATCCAGAGAAATGTGTTTTTAAGCTCTTTCTGGTTGCCAGGATCTTCCTCTGGATGATGAGCTCAGCCCAGCTCATCAGAACAGACACAGCACAAGGACTTTAATGACCCTCTCAGGGCTTTGTGCTGAGGCCCTGAACATCAGTCCCTGAGAGGGAGCTGAAGAAACCTCTCCAGAAATCCAAGGCAGAAGCCAACTCCAAGTTTCTGGAAGTTTTAATGGGTCCCACCGAGGGACACGACACAGAAAGTGTCCCCAGGCCCCAGGCAGAGCAGAGAACTGCAGGCAGTGATGACAGGTGGGGACAAAGAGAAGCCAAGGCTTGGTGCCCTGGGCCACAGCAGCCTCTGTGCCAGCAGGACACTGAGGAGACTCCTTGTCCTGAGGCCCTGGGGCCTCCTGGCACAGCCCCAGCAAGGCTGGGAACTGTCAGCCCCTTGTCCTGCCCTCAGCATTCCCCTCCCATGCCAGTGGCCTCCAGGATGTGCTGGAAGGAGTCCCTGGGGAAGGAGCCTTGGTCAGCAATGGCCCTGGGGGCTCCTTCATGCTGCCAGGGACTGCAGGTTTTTCCAGGACTTTGGGTTTGGCTTTTGCCTTGGAGTCTCTGAGAGGTTTGTGCATCCTGGCCTCCAATTCTCTGCTTTAATGAGTCCCTTGAGAGGCTTTGTCAGTAACAACACTCAGTGGGCTCATTAATACTTCATGGTACTCAAAGATTTTAAAAGAAGGGGTTTTGACACTGACTGAAGGTTTGTGCAATCATGGCCTCCAATA
>JAJEOU010002759.1:475295-553095 GCA_021534815.1 Acrocephalus arundinaceus
CCTCAAAGGCATATTTTGAGTCTGTCCAAATGTTTACTCTCTTACCCTGGCTTAGCTGCAGGCCCTCATCAACGCCCTGATTTCAGCCTTTGAGCCGAGGTTCCAGGGGGTAGTGCTTTCGCCTCCACCACCTGTTGTACAGTTACTACTGTATCCAGCATACCTGGTTCCATTTTCCACAAAACTGGACCCGTCGGTATACAGCTCCCACTCAGGGTCTTCCAATGGCTCATCCTTCAGGTCCTTTCTACTAGCGTACACCTGCTCGATGGTTTCCACAGTCGTGCACTAACTCCCCTTCCTCTTGTTCTGATCTGAGGAATTCTGCTGGATTAAGATGGTTAGTCATTTTCAATTCAATATCATCCTGTTCTCTTAATTGGGCCTGATACTGTAACATTCTGCTAGAGGATAACCAATGTCCCCCTTTTTGTTCCAAGACAGCTATCACCATGTGGGGTACGTATACCTCCATTCTTTTTCCCAGGGTCAGCTTTCTGGCCTCCTGTATCAAGAGAACAGTTGCAGCAACCGCCCGTAAACAAGCCGGCCATCCAGTACTTACTGCATCCAGCTGTTTGGAGAAGTATCCCACAGGGCGTTTCCAGGATCCCAATCTCTGAGTCAACACTCCCAGGGCCAATTTCTGCCTTTCGTTCACGTACAGCTGAAAATCTTTGTAAGATCAGGTAATCCTAGGGCTGGGGCTTCCTTCAATGCCTGCTTGAGATTCTGGAATGCATTATTCTGTGCCTTTCCCCATTTCAGCTCTGGTTCCTTAACCGCCTCATAGAGGGGTTTTGCTTTAAGTCCAAAGTCAGGAATCCACAAGCGGCACCACCCGACCATTCCCAGAAAAGACCTCAGTTCCTGGTGGTTTCGGGGAGTGGGTATAGCACAAATAGCCTGTATTCGATTTGTTCCCAGCCTTCTTACGCCTCGTGAGATTTCGCAGCCTAAATATATAACTTTAGTCCTCACCAATTGGGCCTTTTCCTTGGAAACCCGATAACCAGCTTTCCCAGCATATTCAACAGTTCAATTGTTAATTTAAGACATATTTCTTGCTCAGTTGCAGCCAAAAAGATATCATCAACATATTGTAGAACAACATATGAAAAAGGCGATTCTTTTACCTGATTCATCTTCCACTCTTCCAGCTCACGGGCCAATTGATTTCCAAATATAGTAGGTGAATTCTTAAATCCTTGAGGAAGGCGGCTCCAAGTGAGTTGTCTTTTCCGTCCGGTTTCTGGATTTTCCCACTCAAAGGCAAAATATTTCCTACTTTCAGATGCCAGAGGGATGCAGAAGAAAGCATCTTTGAGATCAATTACTGTAAACCAATGGTATTTTTCAGATACAGATGTTAACAATGTATATGGATTTGCCACCACAGGGTGTATGTCCTTAGTAATGTTATTTATTGCCCTTAAATCTTGACCAATCTGTACTTCCCATTCGGTTTCTTTACAGGAAAAATGGGAGTATTAAATTCTGACTCACATTCCTCTAAAATTCTTAACACCAAAAACTGAGTAATCATTGGGGCAACCCCTTTTCTGGCTTCCAACTTTATTGGGTACTGTTTTATTCTTACTGGGCGCGCTCCCTCTTTCAATTCCACTACTACTGGTTGCGCTGCTTTTGCCTTTCCTGGAGTTCCTGTCTCCCAGACCCAAGGTACTACTGCCTGTTCTATTTCAGGAGGTAAGGTGGCTCCCTCTACTTCCTTAATTACAAAAATTTTAGCTATATGTTCCTCTGGTATTTCTAACTTTACTCTCCCTTTTTCAAAAATTATCTTTGCCTGCAACAGTGACAACAAATCCCTTCCTAACAATGACTCCGGGCTGTTAGGCATATATAAAAATTGATGATCAAATTCCTTCCCTCCAAACTTTATATCTAAGGGTCGCAAAAATGCTCTTTCTTCCACCTTTCCTGTCACCCCTACCACTTGGATTTTTGTTTCGCTCAGTGGTCCGATTTGAGTATTTATTGCGAATACGTGGCTCCCGTATCTACCCTAAACTCTACTGGTTCCCCTTCTACCTCTAATACCACCTTCAAATCCCGGTCTAGTCAGCTCTGATTTTGATAATTTCCCAACACAAAAGCTTGAGCGACATCTTGTGGTCCTCCCGCAAAAGGGTTCATTGCCCTTACCTGTCCTCCCCCAACCTCCAGATTATTATTTCCCATGCCTCCGTTAAGTGGGCATTCATTTTTCCAATGTCCCCTATTTCTACATAGGGCACATTGGTCAATTCCCAACCTCCCTTGTCCCCTCATTACGTTTTGTCCTATTACCCCTTGATTTCCTAATCCCCCTCTTCCCATGCTTTGTCCCAACCCAAATCCTCCTCTTCCTCGTCCACGGCCCCTTCCCCTGCCTCGGATACCACCCCCAGTAGTTTGTTGCAATACAGCCAACATGCTCGCTTGCTGCCTCTTAGCAGTTTCCTTCTCCCTATTATTATATACCTTCCATGCCACCTCCAACAGCTTCTCTAAATTCCGAGTATCCTCTCCCTCTAATTTTTGTAATTTCTTCCTAATATCTTCCTGTGATTGTCCCATAAATATCAATGCCAACTGCAATTTCCCTGATTCCCCTTCAACTTCCAAATTTGTATACCGCCGTGCTGTCTCCTTTAATCTTTCCAAAAAGGCTGACGGAGACTCATTCTTTTCCTGCCTTACTGAATATAACTTGGACCAGTTTAATGTTTTAGGTATCCCAGCCCTTACCCCTTCAATTATAATTCTTGATACCATTTTAATCGATAACCCCCCTCATCCGAGTTGGGATTCCACTCCGATCTTCCTTAGGCACCAGTTCATTAATGTCCCTCCACCACACGCAACCGTAACATTTCCCGAGCCTTTTCAGTCATTACCCTAATACCATTTCCTTTTCTGTAGAATCCATAATTGTATCTAATAATACTGTAAGTCATTCCAATCAGGGTTCTGATCTTTATTACCATTTTTACTACCCGCGCCACTCGGTCTGGATCCTCCCGATATGACCAGGCCAACTGTTCCAATCATTAGATCATTTGGTGAAAATGGGACTTTTATTATTACTGTTTTTCCCCCAGGTCCATAGCCTCCCCAATGGTGCCATTAAATGGTCGTACCCCCCTTTTCCCCTTCACCCGCCCCTTCCGAGTTCTCTCAGATACAGGGGTTCTTTGTCTATTTTCACCTTCTATGCCCCCCTTTCCATTATCCAAATTCTCTCCTGACTCTTCCCCAGACCCGTCCTCATCTTCCTCCGAAGAGGAGTCCGACGGCGGGCACTCGGAGATACTAGTAAAGACATATCTTCTTCTGGCTCCCTAAATCTTACTGAACACTTTACATCCCTCCCGATTCTTACATCCTGGACACCCATTCCCCACTGTTTCCATTATCATTTTTCCACATTCCTTTTGCCACTCTGGTTTCCCTTTTAAGTAATAAACAAGTCCAAATACGGTATCTCATCCCATTTCTCATTATTCTGTAAGAAATGCATTAGGGGGGTAATAATGTCAGGATTCAAAGTACCATTCCTAGGCCATTGCATCCCATCAATATCATATTGAGGCCACACATTATTACAATAATCAATTAACTTTTTCTTATGTAGTTCTTGACCAAAATTTCCCTGTTTCCATTTCTTTAACAAACACCCCAAAGGTGAATCATCAGGGATTTCTATACCGGAGGAAGCAAGCGCTTTAAAAGTTTTAAACGGCATCATAACACACACCACACTCACACACACTTAACACAATACAACACAATATTTCTCACCTTATAACCACAATACCCAATTCTTGTCTTTATGAGACAAGTACTGGACCAGCGTAGTTTTCACCACGTCTTATGGCCAGCGCCTAGGCTGACCACAACCATCGAGTCTTTTGCCCAACCTTGCGAGGACCACTTCCTCGTCTTATCAGGCAGGCACCCCAATACCAAAGAATAAAGCACCTTCAGGCTTACCTGTCACAGTCGTCCGTCAGGCGCAGGGGTCGGGCACGAGTCGATGTCTCCCAGGAATCACCTGGTGCCGGCATGGAGTGGATCGGTCCGCGAACCGCCCCAGCCACCTCCGGAGTCCTGCCGCGGTCGCCAGAAAACTGTTGCCCGATACCGAGGTAAAACACAAACCAACAAAGTTAGTTTATGCGGTGCTTTATTTGAGGCCCCGGGGACCTGGGACCATGTCCCAAATCAGGATCCCAAAGACCCTCCATCAGATCTTCAGCTTTTACACCCTTTTACAAAGATTACCTCATAAGGCTACGTGCAAAACTAACATTCTTTACTTCAAAGCAGTTATACAACCGTTACATTTGTTACTCAAATAACAATCCCCCTAAACTATAAATCTTAAAAGGTTGTCTAACTTAAAACTATAGATTAATTTTGTTGCTTAACTCCCACCACCAAACATATTCTATTTCAACCTTATCTCTAGGAACTACCTGCAAACTTTGTATGTTCCGCATGCTTGACTGATCTCTATGAACATTGTTTTCTTCCTTTCTCAGTACATTCTCTGCACATTCTCAAACATTTTCCAGGGCCTACATGAGGAACAGCCAAAACTAAGCCTTAGCATAACTACTACTACACGACCTGTTTATACAACCAACATAATTTTATCCCACTGGTAACATCCTCAGTGATATGGAAGGAGGGGCTGGGTGCTGGGAAAGGCAGGAGTAGGAGTCCATGGCTCCCAGGGCCAAGAAAATGGTGGGCCTGGGTGAGGTGGGGTGGCCAGGAAAAGGGTTTCAGGGTCCCAGTGCCAGCAGTGGCTGCTCCCAGTATCAGCCCAGTTTCCCTCCCATGTGGTTCCAGTTCCCGCGGCACTCTCAGTATGAGCCCAGTCACTGCCAGTCCTTCCCCATTATGATGCAGTTTGCCCCTAGCATGGTCCAGGTTGCTCCCACTTTCATCCAGTTCTCACAGTTGTCCCTGGTCTTGTCCCAGTCACTCCCAGTATGATGCCAGTCTCTCCCAGAACGGTCCCAGTCATGCCCAGTTGCCCACAGTGCAGACCAGTCACTCCAACCTGCTCACAGCAGTTCCCAGCATGGTCCCACTTCTCCCCAGTGTGCCAGTTTGAAAACAAAACCAACAGGAGATCCCAAGTAAGAAGTGTTCCATGACCCATTTCTCATAACTCTGGGGGAATATCTTCTGTTAATGGGCCAGCTGTTCAAACCAGGTGGGGCAATGTTCTTTATCTCTTCCACCACCCACACTCCCTCCAGGGAGATATCTTCTGTTAATGGGCCATTGAGTCTCACTGCATCACTGATCAAATTCCATCATCCCATTGTGAGATGCTCCACCCAGAGGGAGGAGCCAAGCATTCTTACCTGGATATAACCTGAGATTTCACACACCAGAAGCAGCCTGTTTCCACTGGATTCCCAGAGGAACACCAGACCCATCTACACCACCACTGGACCTTCAGAGTCGTCTACACCTTTCTACAGGATCATTGCTTCAACAAAACCACATCTGTGACTCCAGGAGGACTGCAGCCACGATTTGATTGCACTGCTACCAACACCCTGCCTAACCGGGTGTCAGGTTGTATTCTGACTCTGTCAGCGTTTCTGTTTTTTACTACTGCATTTTTAGTTTAATTTTCTAACTAAAGAAATGTTATTCCCATATCCTTGCATGAGAGCCTGTTAATTTCAAAATTATAGGAGGGGGTTTATATTTTCCATTTCAAGGGAGGCTCCTGCCTTCCTTAGCAGACACCTTTCTTTCCAAACCAAGACAGGGAGCTTGACCCAGATACTCTGGGAGGTCCCTGAGTTGGGGTTTTCTTTGAGGGGGGGATTTTTGGAGAATGAAGAACTTCAAAGTTGAGTGGAAAATGCCCCTTGGGGGGACATTGGGGGTCCCAGTGGCAGCTGCCAGCAGAGGCAGCCTGGAGGACCAGAGCCCTGTGTCTCCCAGGACCCCAAAGTGGGGAGCCCAGAGAGGGGGGAGCACCGTGATTTGTGGGAGCCTCAACAGCCTGGAGAGGGGCAGGGAGGAAATCCTTGGACCCCCTGCACCCCAAAGCAGAGAATAAGGGGAGAAGGGACTCCAGGAACACCAAAATCTCCCAGCACCCCTAAGTGGGGAGATGGAAAAGGGGGAAACTTTTCCGATTGCTGGGACTCCCAGCAGCCTGGGGATGGCAGGGACCATGTAGATGGGGGACCCTCAATACAAGCGTGACCCCCAGAAGCTCGGATAGGGGGGACCCCTCAACACCAAAGGGGAGAGACCAGTGATGGGGAATTTCTTGGAGCCATATTCAGGGCTGAATCTTCGTGTTTGGGAGGTTTATATGGGCACCAGATGTATGGTGGCTTCCAGAGATAGACTTGGGCAGAGGAACATTTAAACTCAATGTGCTTATCCCTTGTTTTTCCCCAAACCAGGATTTCCCATTACCAAACCTTGACAAGATGGAGGAGAAGACTGCAAGGAAGAGGAAGATGCCCTGGGACAGCCAGGCAGGTGAGGAGGAAGTCACTGCCCCTTTCCCCCTCTCTCCTGCTCCATCTCCCAGCCCAGCATGGCCCCCAGCTGCAGGGAAACCCCACTGCCAACGCTGTCCTGCCAGGGATTCCCTGGAGGGATCTCCTTCCCCTTCCCTCTGGCATGGAGGAAATTCCATCCTTTCCTTGTCCTTTCTTCCCCAGACAAGGAGCTGAGGATGGAGACCAGGGACGAAAAATCCCCAGAGCAGAACTCCATGAAAGAGGCCGTTTTGAGTGGCTCCCTGGCACAGGAATCCAACAGGGAGGAAAAGCCCCAGAGATCCAACAGGAGAAGGAGGGGCTCCAAACCCATCCCAGGCTTCTCTGAGGAGGTAGGACCCACCCTGTGTCAGGAACGTGGCCAGAGATCGAGCCAGAGCTCAGACCTGGTGGCCCATGAGCAGCTTCATGACAGGGAGCAGTCCTATGAGTGCTTGGAGTGTGGGAAGAGCTTTAGATACAACTCCAAACTGATCTGCCACCAGAGGATCCACACTGGGGAACGGCCCTACGTGTGTGGGGAATGTGGGCAGGGCTGCAGAGACAGCTCCGACCTGACTGTCCACCAGAGGACCTACACCAGGGAGAGGCCCTACGAGTGTGCGGAATGTGGGAAAGGCTTCAGCCAGAGATCCAGCCTGATCCGCCACCAGAACATCCATGCTGAGGAAAGGCCATACAAATGTGGGGAATGCAGGAAGGGCTTCAACCAGAGGTCCAAACTAATTATCCACCAAATGATCCACACTGGGGAGAGGCCCTATGGATGTCCCCAGTGTGTGAAGAGGCTTCAGACCAGCTCCCATCTCCTCATGCATGAGCGCATTCACACAGGGGAGAGGCCCTTCTGCTGCCCTGACTGCGGGAAGGGCTTCAAGCACAACTCCACGCTCATCACCCACCGGCGCATCCACACTGGGGAGAGGCCCTACCAGTGTCCCCAGTGAGGGAAGAGCTTCACCCAGAGCTCTGCCTTGACCAGACACCAACGGAGTCACCAGTAAGGGAAGTCCTGCGAGTGCCCTGACACTGGGAAGAGCTTCATGTGCATCTCCAACCTCATCCCCCATCAGAAGATGCACACTGGGAAGAGCCCTGCTGACCTACATTTCCCTGTGATTCATTCTGGGAGGACACCTGCCCCTCTCCATGCCCCTGGAAATGATGTGAGGTGGGATTTAAGGATGTGAGGGTCTGGCCATGGCCACATCATTGTATTTTATCCCGTCTCAGGTCATTACCAGGGCAAGGAAAGGAACTCGATCTCTCCCCCAAGGTGAAGGGTGTCCTTTCCAGGCAGAATGGGATGAGCCAGTTGATTTTTTTTTTAGTTTTCCCTTTATATTGTTAGTTTTATCCCGTTTGTTATCAATATTGTTTCTGTTCCTGTTTGTTCCTTATCTTCTTTCTGTTCCCATTAAATTGTTTGTATCGCAGCCTGGGATCTTTGCCTTTTGTACTTTCAGTGGGAGGCTGGAGGGCAGCGAGCAGTGGCACGGTTTTAGTGGGAGCACAGAATTGGGGAATCCCATTCCTAAAGCCCAGCCCGTGGAAACTGAGCATCCCAGCTGGTGCCAGCCCTGGCTGCCCTGGAACAGCCTTGGGAGCGCGTCCCTGACTGGGGCTGTGGGAACCTCTTCCCTCTGGTGCCCAGGGACAGGACTGGAGGGAAGGGCTGGAGCTGAGTCGGGGCAGGTTGGGGTTGGATGTGAGGAAAAGGTTTTTCCCCCAGAGGCTGCTGGGGCACTGACCAGGCTCCCAGGGAAGGGTCCCAGCTCTAGGGCTCTGGGAGCTCCAGCAGCCTTTGGACAGCACTGCCAGGCCCAGGCTGGCATTGTTGGGGTGTCCTGTGCAGGGCCAGGAGTTGGACTCGAGGATCCTGGAGACCTCCCAGGGCTTTCTGGGGATGCTAAAGAGCCCTGTGCTCAGAGGCAGTCACAGCCATTCCATGGGGACATCCCAGGGCACCTTGGGCTGCAAAGGCACCCATCTGTCACAGGCACTCACGGGGGCTCCACGGTGACATCCCAGGAGTCCCCAGGCTGCCAAAGAGCCGGGATGTCCCAGACACTTCCAGGGGTTCCTGTCATGGGCAGAGTGGGAGCTTCATGCAAAAACTTCATTTCTTTATTGAAGAAACTCATGCTGAGTCATGAGGTGGAGAAATTACACCCAACAGCCACCATGGATCCTCAGACCCCACCCGGATGCCCAGACTTTTAAAATTCCATCTAAGAGACGTGACTGGGAGCGGCTTGGTCCAATCCTAGCTCTGGGCTCTGACACCAGCCCTGAACTAGGGGCCCAGGCCAGGTTTCCATGGCAAACAACCATCACAGTGGATCCAGGCCTTGGTTGCCATGTCCCCAAACCAAGGAACGGGTCACTTTGGCCACTGCCATGGCACCAGCCCAGGACAGCAACAGCTGCCTGCAAGTGGCCATGGAACCTGGCTGCAGAAATGGCTCCTGGGGCTGCTTTCCAAGGAAACTTGGACTGATCAGGGTTGCTGTGGCACCCAAAGCCAGCAGTGGGGTCAGTGCAGTGTCCATGGCCACAGCCCCTTGCCATGGCCCAGGGCAGCTTGGGATGATGATCCAGCCTCACTCCTGGCCCAGGCCAGGCCTGCAGTGCCCTTCTCCACAGCCTGGCTGCACAGAAGCACTTCCAGGGCTCTCTGCAGTTCCCTTGCCCTCACTCTTGCCTCACTCACACACCTCCCAACAACCCAGCTGGAGCTTTGAGCTGCAAGGAGTTCAAAGCTTGTCTGTCCTTCAGCAGTTGGTCTAATTCTGCCTTCAGCCAACTCTGGATTTGTGTTTATGGTAGAACTTCCTGTGTGTCTCAAACATTCCTTGCATGGTTCTGCCTTGGGGAAGGGGAACCTCCTTTTTGTCACCTTGGGCTTGGCGAAGGTGTCTGAAACTTAGGAGTTTTAGGTTGTTAAAACAGGAAGAAAACCCCTCTTTTGCAGAGTGCAGCCAGTTCTCTGAGCAAAGCAGGTCCCAGATGAGTGAGGAGAGAAAGGATGGGGTTGGGGGATGTGGAGCAAGGTTTTCCAAACTGGGTCTGACCAGGAGGCACAACTTCTCTGAGGAGGCCAGACCTCCTGAAGAGAGATCCTTGGTCAATATCAATCACTAAATGCTGCAATCACCTCTTGTGTAATTAGAAAAGTGAAAAATTGTGCCCTTTAAAAAAGGAATGCATACTTCCAAATAGTCTTTGAAATATTTGTCCATAAATGCAGAAGGAAATTTTCCTAATGAACTGCACCAGACCAGAGGAAAATCAAGGCACAGCCATGGTTTGTCAGGACATGCTTGATCCTAATGAGCCCCGTGGTGCATTTGGTGCTGAGCCCTGGAACCTCAGGGCCTGAGAGGAGATTGCACAAACCTTTGCGGGAGTCAAAGTCAGAGGAAATATCCAAAGTGTTCCTCAGCATTCATGGGTCTAACTGATATCCATGCCCAACACAGGCTCTTCATGGAGTCCTTGGAGGAGAGAATTGGAGGCCAGGATTACAGAAAATCCCTCTCAGAGACTCAGTTGAAAAAAAAGGTACTTAAATTAGCCCTGAGTACCTTGAAGCATGAATAAACGCTACTGAGCAATGTTTCTGGCTAAAAATCCCAAGGGACTCATGAAAAAAGATATTGGAGGCCATGATTGCACAAACCTTTCAGTCAGTGTCAAAACCCCCTTCTTTTAAAATCTTTGAGTACCATGAAGTATTAATGAGCCCCACTGAGTGTTGTTACTGACAAAGCCTCTCAAGGGACTCATTAAAGCAGAGAATTGGAGGCCAGGATTGCACAAACCTCTCAGAGACTCCAAGGCAAAAGCCAAACCCAAAGTCCTTGGAAAAACCTGCAGTCCCTGGCAGCATGAAGGAGCCCCCCAGGGCCATTGCTGACCAAGGCTCCTTCCCCAGGGACTCCTTCCAGCACATCCTGGAGGCCACTGGCATGGGAGGGGAATGCTGAGGGCAGGACAAGGGGCTGACAGTTCCCAGCCTTGCTGGGGCTGTGCCAGGAGGCCCCAGGGCCTCAGGACAAGGAGTCTCCTCAGTGTCCTTGCTGGCACAGAGGCTGCTGTGGCCCAGGGCACCAAGCCTTGGCTTCTCTTTGTCCCCACCTGTCATCACTGCCTGCAGTTCTCTGCTCTGCCTGGGGCCTGGGGACACTTTCTGTGTCGTGTCCCTCGGTGGGACCCATTAAAACTTCCAGAAACTTTGGAGTTGGCTTCTGCCTTGGATTTCTGGAGAGGTTTCTTCAGCTCCCTCTCAGGGACTGATGTTCAGGGCCTCAGCACAAAGCCCTGAGAGGGTCATTAAAGTCCTTGTGCTGTGTCTGTTCTGATGAGCTGGGCTGAGCTCATCATCCAGAGGAAGATCCTGGCAACCAGAAAGAGCTTAAAAACACATTTCTCTGGATGAGCAGCTTTTCTGCCAGCCCAGCAGGGCTGGGGCACTGCCTGCAGCCACCCCGGGCACAGCACACAGGCACAGAGAGCTTCAATCACTCAGGGCTGGGAAGGTGCTGAGAAGGGACTGGGGGAGAATCACTGCCAGCCCTTGGCACAGGAACCTCTGGCTGCAGGACAATGCAGCTGCAGCTCCTGCAGTGATCTCCTCAAGCTGCAATATCCCAATGCCTACAGATTCTGTGAGTACATTCTCTGATGATCTCTTGTGTAGAGCAGCCAGGGGTGCCCAGGGCTGTGGTGCAGAGCACGGTCCTGCAGCCCAGGGCGCTGTGCTGGCCCAGGGACTCTGCTGCCTGCCAGGGACAGCTCTCAGCCGGCCCGGGGAGCTGCTGCCAGCGCTGGGGGACAAGATCTGGGTGGAAGGAGACAGCTGGTAAGGTGTGGAAGTGTTCTCCTTGTGTGCTGAGGATGCTGCATTGTTCAGGACTGCTCCCAGCATGAGATTTAACTGCAGAACATTTCCAAGAAGATTATACAGGGAGCACAGCAAGGCAGCAGGTGCATAAAAGGTAGAATCCTTCTTTTATAATCTACTGCTCTGTGTTGACTTGATGAGAAATTGCACATAGATATTCAGCTCTCATTTCAGGTTGAAAAAAAATTACAACTTTCTCTCAGATCTTAATAAACTATTATGTTACAGAAATCAGCACAGGGTC
Source organism: Acrocephalus arundinaceus (assembly GCA_021534815.1). Classification (NCBI taxonomy): domain Eukaryota; kingdom Metazoa; phylum Chordata; class Aves; order Passeriformes; family Sylviidae; genus Acrocephalus; species Acrocephalus arundinaceus. The sequence continues at coordinate 487,003 of JAJEOU010002759.1, forward strand.
CCTTGCAGGCAGCACCAGTGTGGCTTTTCCATCTTCCTCAGGGTTGCTCTGACGTTGCCATCAGAGCCTGCAGAGCCAGAGCTGGCCCTGGGCAGTGCCTGAGCTGAGGGGGGTCTGCAGGGCAGAGCTGAGCCCCCAGGGCTGGGCTGGGCTCTGGCAGCGCTGGCAGGGCCCAGCCCTGGGCACAGGGAAGCAGCTGCAGGCAGGGACAGCTGCAGGCAGCAGAGCCCTGGGCAGGCAATGGGGGGAAAATGCCACCAAGCTGTGCTGGGATATTGAAAGTCCTCTCCAAACTGAACTATTCCATGATTAGTTTTTTACAGATTGCCATGCCAGGACACTTCAAATGTCCAACTGCAGCTCCATCAGCCACTTCCTCCTGCTGCCATTGGCAGACACGCGGCAGCTGCAGCTCCTGCACTTCTGCCTCTTCCTGGGCATCTCCCTGGCTGCCCTCCTGGGCAACGGCCTCATCATCAGCGCCGTAGCCTGCGGCCACCTCCTGCACAGCACCATGTTCTTCTTCCTGCTCAACCTGGCCCTCACCGACCTGGGCTCCATCTGCACCACTGTCCCCAAAGCCATGCACAATTCCCTCTGGGACATGAGAACCATCTCCTATGCAGGATGTGCTACTCAGCTCTTTTTCTTTCTGGTCTTCATTTCAGCCGAGTATTTCCTCCTGACCAACATGTGCTATGACCGCTACATTTCCATCTGCAAACCGCTGCACTACGGGACCCTCCTGGGCAGCAGAGCTTGTGCCCACATGGCTACAGCTGCCTGGGCCACTGCCTTTCTCAATGCTCTCATGCACACAGCAAATACATTTTCCCTGCCTCTGTGCCATGGCAATGCCCTGGGACAGTTCTTCTGTGAAATCCCACACATCCTCATTCTCTCCTGTTCCAAATCCTACCTCAGGGAACTGGGGCTTCTTGTTGTTAGTGCCTGTTTAGCACTTGGCTGTTTTGTGTTCATTGTTTTCTCCTATGTGCAGATCTTCAGGGCTGTGCTGAGGATCCCCTCTGAGCAGGGACGGCACAAAGCCTTTTCCACCTGCCTCCCTCACCTGGCTGTGGTCTCCCTGTTTGTCAGCACTATTGTGTTTGCTCACCTGAAGCCCCCCTCCATCTCGTCCCCATCCCTGGATCTGGCCCTGTTAGTTCTGTACTCGGTGGTGCCTCAAACCCTGAACCCCGTCATCTACAGCCTGAGGAACCAGGAGCTCAATACTGCAGTGTGGAGACTGATGACTGGATGTTTTCAGGAACATTAAACTGCTGGCCAAATTCTGCAAAACACTTGTAATAAAAGCCATGCTTGATACTTCATGTTTGTTAATTTGAAGGTTCAATTTCGTTGTTTTATATTTTTTAAAATCTTGTTTACAAATAAATGTCACTGTTTGTGACATTTCTTATTCTGTTCTCTCCACCTTCCCTGTGGCCACAGACTGTGTCAATGAGGGGCTGCACTCTTGGTGGCTTTAAAGGACCACAAGGATCTCCCAGCCAAGGTTTCTGCAGAGATGCCCCTTTGGTTCCCTTCTCTGCAGCTGCAGCAGCAATGTCTGTGTGCAGAGCTGGGGGCAGATCAGTGCTGGCACAGCAGCTGTGCCCAGCAGCAGCAGCAGCAGCCCTTGGTGTTGCCAGTGCTGCTGCCGTGGCCCTGCCCCGCTGCCCTGCTGGCCCTGGTGTTGCTGTAGGGCCTGAGTGCTCTCGGGGCCGGGCACAGTGCTGGGGGTGGCAGTGCTGGGGCTGCAGCAGGGACAGGCCATGGGCACTGCTGGGGCAGCGCTGACGCCTCAGGCCAGGGCCTGGGGGCTGCAGGCTCCTTGCCCAGGCTCTCTCCAGAACACTTTGCCCAGGCCAATGCTGAGCACAGAAAAGCCCCGGGAGCAGCCCCAGGCTGGCCGTGGGCAGGCTGGGGGCAAACAGCATGGCTGGGGCTCTGCAAGGTGCCGGGGGCAACTGGGATCCTACTGGGATCACAATGGGAGAGGCTGGACCCGTGCTGGAGGAGACTGGGATCATACTGGATCATACTTGCAGCATCTGGGACTGCACTGTGGGTGACTGGAAGTGGCTGTGGGCGACTGGAATCGGGCTGGAAGCAACTGAGGACAACTGGAAGTGACTGGGAACATGCTGGGAGCAACTGGGATACACTGGGAGAGACTGAAACCACAGTGGGGGTAAATGGGAGGAGCTGTGCCCATGCTGGGGTCATACTGGGATCCTACTGGAACCAGACCGGGAATGACTGGAAAGGGGCTGGCTGGGACTGGAACCATGCTGGAGGTGACTGGGAGACTCTGGGCTCAAACTGGGAGTGACAGGGAGTTTCTAAGGGCATACCTGGAATAATACTGGGAGCATCTGGAAGTGACTGGGTCATACTGGGGGTGACTGGAACCAAACTGGGGGTGACTGGGTCCTCCTGGGTTCACCCTGGGAGCCACTGGGATTGCAATGGGTTTGAACAGATCCTGACTGGGGGTTACTGGGAGCTGCTGTTGGGAGGAAAATGTGGACACATTGGGAGCAACTGGGATCAACTGGAAGGGACTGGGACCATGCTGAGGGGACTCGGACCACAACTGGGGAAACTGGAATCGTACTGGGAGCAACTGGGACCACACTTTGGGAAACTGCCAGAAACTGGGATCATGCTGGAGGCAACTGGGAGTAAGTGGGAACATCATTCTGAGGTAACCAGAACCTTACTGGGATATACTGGGATATACTGGGATATACTGGCAGTGTCTGTAACCATACTGGGGAGACTGGAACCACATTGGGAACAGCTGGGACCATGCTGGGAAAACTGGGAGTGCATGTGACCATGCTGAGAGGGAGTGGTACTATTCTAGGGACAACTGGGATCATACTGGGAGGAACTGGGAACAATTGGAGCTTTTCTGGCAACAACTGGGATCATACTGGCATCACAGTCGAGGCAGCTGGGTTCCTGCTGGTTGAGACTGGGGTCACACTGAGGGTGACTGGACTCCTACTGGGATTGACTGGGAGCAGCTGTGAGCAACTGGAATCCCACTGAAAGTAACTGTGAGGAAGTGGGAATGACTTGGTGTATGCTGGGAGTGACTGGGATATACTGGGGGAGACTGGGAGCCATGAGGATCTAACTGGAGGCTACTGGGGTCATGCTGAAATTGACAGGGAGAAACTGGGATCACACTGGAGGCCACTGGCATCATACTGGGAGTGACTGGCATCATACTGGGATTATAGTGGGTGTTAATGGACCCTATACTGGGAGTTACTGGGAACTACCAGACCCATGCTGAGAGCCTACTGGGGATACACTGGGAACAGCTGGAAGGAACTGGGAATGACAGGATGTATGCTGGTGACAACTGGGATGTACTGGCAGTGACTGGGATAAAACTGGGGACAACTCAACCATGCTGGGGTTACTGGGAGTGCCTGGAAACGACTCTGAGAATGTTCAGGGCAACTGGGATATATTGGGAGTGTCTGAGACCATGCAGGTGGTGACTGGAACCAGACTTGGAGCCACTGGGAATGTGCTGGGGGGAACTGGGACCCTGCTGGGGGAAATTGGGCACAAGTGTGAATGACTGGGGCCCTGCTGGGAGAGAGTGGCATCATACTGGACTCATTCTGGGATTGTACTGGGAGTTACTGAGGCTGTGCTAGGGGCAGCTTGGAACACACTGGACGAAAGTGGGAGAAACTGGGAGGAACTGGGAGCATGCTAGGGGCAAACTGCATCATAATGGGGAATGACTGGCAGGAACTGGGCTCATACTGGGAATGGTAAATAAAATAAATAAATCCTGGTTTATGGTTGTTATGCTGTGTGAATGTGTCCTGACTGTGAGACATGACCCATATAAATTTCTTCTAACCCTCAGCTAAAAACTTTACTCTTTAAAATCATGATTCACTGTGATTTTTTTGGCTTCTCAGGGGTCCCCATTCACCCTGATGGGCTGGGAGAAGATGAGGGACAATGTCGCAGCCTCCCAGTCAACGTGGACACAGATGACCCTCAGCGGCTGGGGGGGTTGTGGGGGACAACCCAACATTCAGGGGGCACCCCAAAGCTCAAGGGGAGGGCCCCAGGGATGGGAGGGAGCCCCACATTACCTCAGGAGAGGATGCAGTGCAGGCACACCCAGGCACTTTGGTCCGTGGGGTCGGTGAAGACGGCGTTCTGCACCAGCTGCAGCTCTGGGGAGGGGCAAAGGGGGCACCCCAAAATCTCAGGGGGCAGCCAGGGGAATCCCCGAGATCCGAATGGGGGCACTCAGGTATGTGGGGGCTCAGGTCTACCCATCAAAACAAATGGGGATTTTTAGGGACACCAGGTCTATCCATTGAAATCAATGGGGATTTGGAGTTAACAGAGTTAACAATTGAACCCAATGGAGATTTTTAAGGACAAGAGTTCCACCCATTAAAACCAAGGGAGATTTTTAGGGTCAACAGGTCCAACCTCTTGATCCAATGAGGATTTAGGGACAACAAGTCTACCCATTAAAACCAATGATGTTTGGGGACAACAGGTCTAGCCATTGAAAACAATGAGGATTTAGGGACATGGGGTCTACCCATTAAAATCAAGAGGGATTTTTTGGAAACCATGTCTATTTAGGGCAGTTGGGGAAACCAGGTCTGCCCATTCAAGGCAAAGGAGATTTAGGGACACCAGATTTACCTTATTAAAGTCAAAGGGAATTTTGGGACACCAGGTTTACCCACTAATGTGGGGAATAGAGAAAATTGGGTCCAGGCATTAATGGGAATTTAGGGACATCGGGTCTACCCATTGAAACCAATGAGGATTTAAGGACACCAGGTCTATCCATTAAAAACAACGGGGATTTTAGAAACATCAGGTCTACCCATTAAGGGCAATGGGGATTGGGGGTCATTAGGTCTACCCACTGAAACCCATGGGCTCAGTGGGACATCAGGTTTACCCACTTAATGTGCGGAGTTTAGGAAATCCGGTCCAGCCATTGATGAGAATGGGAAATTTGGGACATCAACTCTACCTCCATTGTAGTCAGTTGGGGGGATTTAGGACACCAGGTCTACCGATTTAAACAAATGGGGATTTCAGCAAAACAGGTCTACCCATGAATGGAAAAAATGATCTGGGGACACCGGGTCTACCCACTAACAACTGTAAGGACATCGGGTCAACCACGGAAGTCAATGGGGATTTAGGGAAAACCAGGTCTACCCACTGAAGTCAATAGGAATTTTTGGGACACCATCCAACCCAACAGAGCTCAACTTCAAGCAAGGGGCTGTAGAATTTTTGGGATAGGATCACGCTGAAATTCATGGAATTTTTCCAGGGGAATCTATCACCTTACTTCAGCCTTTTGGGGGGCAGCATCCCTGCCTCGCCCTTCCTGCAGTTCCTGGTGGGCACCAGGACCCACAGACAATGGTGACAGGCCAAGAAGTTGGAGAAGTCACGGCTCAGCAGGGCCCTGGTAAAGGCCAGCTTGGCCTTGGGGTCCTGCCCAGCCACCAGTGCCTCCCGGTGGTCCCAGGTGTGGACTGGAAGGGCACGAGGATAAACTGGTAAGCCCTAGAAGCTACCCCTGAGCCCTTGCAACCTGAGGTGGCAGCTCCCAGTATAAACCAGTAACAGTTAATGCACCCAAGCCCATTCCCAGTATGGGATTTAGGGGAACCAGGTCTACCCTTTTGAAGTCCAATGGCGATTTTGGGACATCAGGTCTGCCCATTCAAGCCAATGGGGATTTAGGGACATCACGTCTACCCATGAAAGGTGGGTCTAAGGGCTCCCAGTATGGTCTTGGGGCTTCCACTTTTACCAGGTTTCTACTGGGAGGGCACCAGTATAAACCAGTAAGCACTGGAAGCAACCCCTTAACCTCTGAGCCCTGTGGGGGCAGCTCCCAGTATAAACCAGTAAGGCCAGCACAACCTGAAGTCACTGCCAGTGGGTCCCAGTCCCCATCAAGAATAAACCAGTACATCCCAGTATAACCCAGTACATCCCAGTATAACCCAGTATAAACCAATGCTCCCAGCATGCCATCCCAGTACAAATTAGTATAAACCACTGCAAACCAGTGTAACCCAGTATAACCTAGTAACTCCCAGCATCCCATCCCAGTACAAACTAAGTATATCGCAGTATAACCCAGTATAAAGCAATGGCCCCAACACCCTATCCCAGTATAAACCAGTAAAACCACAGTCAGCCACGAGGTCCTCCCCACCAGCAGGAGGCACTCACTCATATGCTGCTCCCTCTCCCAGTATACCCCAGTATAACCCAGTAACCCCCCAGCACCCTATCCCAGTACAAACCAGTAAAACCCAGTGTAACCGAGTAACCCCTCCTGTGTTAAATCATGTGAAGGAGTCTGCAAAAATGGCATTTCAGATCATGCCCACTAAAGATCCTAGGCAGAGTTCTATCTCAATTAAACAATCCCTTTCTGAGCCTTTCCTAGATTTTATAGATAGACTTCATGCAGTGTTGAAAAACCAGAGAGAGGACCAGGAGTTGCAACAGAAGATGATCCTGGAAGTGGCACAAAGCCACTTGGTGCCTGGAAGTGGCACAAAGCAATGCCAGTGATGTCTGCAAGAGGATCATCTTCGGGCTTCTGGTTGCTCCACCTCCAACCTGGACCTCCTCACTGAGACCTGCACCAAGTGAGCCATAAGGGACCCAGATGAACAGCGGAAAGGGTCTGGGCCTCAGAGGCCGGATTGCAGCACCAGCCACCATTTCCAGCTGGACCACCAGTGGCTGGGAGGGTCAAATGTTTCCAGTGTGGGCAGGAGGGATGTGTGATGTGCTTTTGTCCCTTTGTAAATAAAACATCACACACACTGGTGGGAGCACTGGGGGAGGGGGACAAAAGGAACATTCCAATTCCAAAAAACTAGGGGAGGAGCATGAGCTTCTCCCATGTGATGAGAAAAATGGGACAGGTCACCGGGTTTTTGGGGTTGTGGGGCAACCCAATTCTGGGAAGGTATGGGACCTAAGGAACCCTCAGGGTTGGGAACAACCAAGAGGATATGGAAGCCATTTAGGCTTGAGTTAACAACAGATTTGCCTTTCAACACACCGGACTGGCAAGTGGTCACCATTGACCCTGGACATGTGACCAACCTACAGCAGACTGATAGTAAGTGCCTTGTTATTAGGGATTCTAAGCACACTCCCTCGGAGATCAAGATTAGTCCCAGCACTTTGCCATCAGATCCGGAGCAATGAGCTCTCTTGGCACGTTGTGTCCATCCTCCCCTCTTCCTACCAAAGGGCCGAGTCATTGCCCAGGCCATACCACTGCCCAAACTGCCCTAGGGATGGTCTGGACCTTGGGTCTATTGGACAGAAATGGTGGGAGAGAACAAACCCATATTTGGTGTGGGCTCAAGAGGGAGGGGGATTTCATCCAGCTCCAGAGAATGAGGGACACAGGATCAGATGTGACAGTCGTACCAGCACCACACAAGTGGCCATCACATTGGGAGTTGCAACCCGTGGCTGGTAAGGTTACAGGTATAGGGGGCACACAATTGGCAAAACAATCCAAGAGCATGGTGCAAATTGAGGGACAAGATGGGCAATTGACTTCTTTCTTCTTCTAGATTCCAAATCTACCTTGTGGGGAAGAGACGCCATGTCCCCAGTGAGGAGTTAAACTAAAAATCCCAAAAAACCCCAAAAGATTTTTAATTGCCTTCACTGAGGAGCGCCCCTCCTAAAAACTAAAGTTGCTGATGGATACCCCAATTTGGGAGGATCAGTGGATGCTGAACAAACAGAAATTGAAGGCACACAGAGAACTCATGGAGGAGCAATTGGCTAAAGGTCACATTGTGGAAACTAAACAGTCCCTGGAATTCTCCGGTGTTTGTGATCAAAAAGCCAGGGAAGGACAGGTGGCACCTCCTCCCACAATTCCAAAAAATTAATCGAGGCATGGGTCTCTTCAGCCAGGTATGCCATCCCCTTCAATGCTACCCCAAAATTGGAATTCAGCTGTCATTGATAAAAAAGATTGTTTTTTCCATATTCCCCTAGATCCAGCCAATGCCCCGCAGTTTGCATTCTCTGTGCCTTCCATCAGCAGGGAGGCACCCATGAAGCGTTACCACTGGAGAGTTTTGCTGCAAGGGTTAAAGAACTCACCAAGTATTTGCCAGTGGTACATGGCCAAAATACTGTCCCCGGTGTGTGCCAAGGCTGGAGAGGCCGTCACCCTTCATTATATGGGTGACGTGCTTGTGTGTGCCCCCAGTGACAATGGACCTACACAAATTCTGGATGAGACTATCACTGCTTTGGCCGCTGTGGGATTTGAGTTGCAGCAGGAAAAAGTGCAGAGACTGCCACCTTGGAAATACCTTGGGCTTGAGGTTGCCAACCGGACCAGAACACCCCAGAAGTTGGTAATCAGTGAAAGACCTGAGACTTTGAAGGATCTCCTGCAGCTGTGTGGATCTTTAAATTGGGTCAGGCCCTGGCTTGGGCTTACTATGGAGGACCTAGCCCCTCTCTTCAATTTGTTAAAGGAGGGAGAGGAGCTGGATTCTCCAAGGGCTCTGACTCAGGAGGCTCGGCAGGCATTGGAGAGGGTTCAGTCAGCAATGTCCAGCCAGCAGGCTCATCACCGCCAGCCAGAACTTCCATTTAATGTCATCATTTTGGGAAAAATTGCCACACTTGCATGGGCTGATTTTTCAGTGGGACAAGGACCAGAAGGATCCCCTATTGATCATAGAGTGGGTGTTCCTAAGTCATCAGCTGTCCAAAAGTATCACTAAACCACAGGAGTTGATGGCTCAGCTGATCAGCAAAGCAAAGGTCAGGATGCGACTGCTGGCAGGGTGTGAGTTTGCATGCATTCATGTGCCAATCCAATTGTCAGCTAGAAGGTTAACAGAGGAGGTTTTGGAGCAGTTGTTCCATGAGAACAAGATGTTGCAGCTTTCTCTGGATAGCTACCCAGGGAAAATTTCAATCCATTGCCTGGGCCTACAAATTATTTCATTCGGAATTTAATTCGATTCCAAAAGAGAAAGAGAGCTGCAAACCTCTCACGTCTGGAGGGTCACACAAGTCAGTGGTGACTTGGAAGGACCCTCAGACTCAGCAGTGGGAGGCTGACATCAAGGTAGTCAAAATTTCACCTCAGGTGGCTGAGTTGGCTGCAGTCATCAGGGCTTTTGAGAAGTTTTCAGAACCCATTAATTTGATTACTGATTCAGCACATGTAGAAGGGATAGTGTCCAGAGCAGAGAATGCAGTTCTCAAAGAAGTCTCAAATCCAAGCATTTTCAAGCTGCTCTCCGAGCTGACACACCCAGTGTCCCACAGAGAGCATCCTTACTACGTTATGCATGTGAGATCACACACTCACCTTCCTGGTTTCAGCACAGAGGGTAACCACAGAGCAGATGCCCCAGCTGCTCCTGTGCAGCTGGGTGGCCTACCTAACATTTTCCAGCAGGCCAAACTCAGCCATCAGCAATTCCATCAGAATGTCCCAGGCCTGGTGCGCCAATTCCACCCAAGGCGGGACCAAGTCAAGGCAATCATAGACACATGCCCAAGCTGCCAAAAGTTTTCCTTACCCTCTCTGGGATCAGGGGTCAACCCCAGAGGGCTTGGCAGTTGTGAGGAGAGGCAGACAGATGTCACACATATTCCTGAGTTTGGAAGGTTCAAAAGAGTTCATGTGTCAGTTGATACCTTCTCTGGTGCTGTTTATGCCTCAACCCACACAGGGGAGAAGACCACCAATGCACAGAAACACCTTGGGCAGGCATTCTCCACGCTGGGGATCCGCAAAGAGATCAAACCTGATCATGGTTGAGCTTATGTTTCCAAGGAATTTGACGGTTTCCTGCAAGAGTGGGGGAAGAAACATAGCAAGGGGGTCCTGCACTCCCCCAGGAGTAACCAGGCTGTATAAGCCTCACGTCCCCGTCATACAATATCTTTTTGCAGATTATGGCGACTTTCTTATGACACTGACTTGGTGATAATCTTTATTTGTGGCTCCTCTGCTGGTTGTGAGGGCTCTCCTTTCATAACCTTTACTACCTGGGTGATCTGATTTCACCTTAGACTTCTTTGTTTTCACAGGGGCGACTGCTGCTGGCTGTGACTGCCCCTGTGGTTCAGCTGGAACCTGGACGGTTGTAACCTCTGTGGGTTCCACTGCTGCACCATCGGAATCTCCCTTCTCAGGGCAGGGGGAGGGTTTCCCACCATCTGGAGCTAAAGAGCCCACCACAGGGGAGATGTACTCCCTCAGCATCTGGCCCATTTCACACATTTCTTTCACCAGAACCCCCACCCAGTCTGGCTGGTTCATTTCTGAGGCAGGCTGTGGGGCAGAGTCAGGCTCTGGGGCAGTATCCTTATTCAGAGTGGTTATCCAGGTCAATCCCCCCTTATCCCTGAATGCTGAACACAAGCTTAACAGGCAGTTGCAATTAGCAACACCAGCCACTGTATGATGTCATTAGCATTCAGAGAAGATTTGAACCTTTGGAAAACTGGTGGGGTAGACCTAAAACTGGGTGAGGGGCTCAGAGAAAACTTCTCCTGGTGTCATTTCCTCACAGTAGGTGCCATTGTTAAAGTAACCCCAAAAAGTTAGTGTATGATAGCCTTGAATCCTTGTGCCTGCCTTCCAGAGGAAGTTACAAATCCATGAATTCCTCACCTGGTTAATCCATATAGCAAACTGGATGACAGCCACAGTAGCCTTAGTTATAGAACCCATGTTTAGATGAGGGCTTGCAAATGGCAGAAACACAGCCACAACCACGTGGCACCCGAACCAGGGTAAGCCAGACTACATGATGCTACTAAATGAGGTTTCTAAATCCAGTACCCAAAAAAATGTAGGCCCCTTAAGAACTGTTACTCTCTTTTTCTCACAATGCCCTTGTGCCCCACCTTTTGGGCACCAAAATCTGTCTTGGCTTTGAAAGACAGTTGTCTGCCAGGGAGAGCTAGAGCTTCCTATGAAATGGAGAATGTCACCTCCCTCTCTTCTAAATTATTATAATTTTGCAATTAGGGGCTTTCAGGTAAAGATACGGGAACAGGAGTAACAGTTCTTGAACAGGAACAAAAAACAACAACAAAACCACCAAAATACAAATGCAGTAGTACAAAGACAAGTAAGCAAGTAAAACAGAAATCCTGGAAAAAATCCTGACAGACTCAGGGATACCACCTGACACCCTGTTGGTCAGGGTGTTGGAAGCAGTCTAAATAAATCCTAGATGAGGTTCTATGGGGTACAGATAATGGAGTAGGAAAAGTCCAGTGGTAGCGAGAAGGGTCTGGTCTTCCTCTGGTGGAAAAAACAGATGCCTGCTGTTCCTGAGTCTCAGTTTTTATCCAGGTAGGAATGGTTGGCCCCCCACATGGGGTGGAGCATCCCACAATGTGATGATGTAATGTGTCATGTCCTTGATGTGCCTTAATGGCCCATTAGCAGAAGATATCTCTCTGGAGGATGGACAGGAGGTGAAGGAGATAAGAAACACTGCCACACCTGGCTTTAACAGCTGGGCCATTTTCAGAAGGCATCTGCCCCCCTCCCCCCTGGAGTTACAAGAGATAAAGAAATATCTGCTTTTACAACAGATGAAATTGAATACAAATCTCTTGGGTACCCAACGCAAGACACAGTCCCTTCTAGTTGATGCCAGTAGCTCCCAATGTGTCCACATTTTCCTCCCAACATGGGCCCAGTAGCTCCCAGTAACCCCCAGTCAGGTTCCATTGCAGTCCCAGTGGCTCCCAGGATGATCCCAACAGGACCTGTAGTCACTGCCAGTATGGTTCCAGTCACTCCCATTACAATCCCAGTTTTTCCCAGTCACTCCTAGATACTCCTGGTATTATTCCAGTCATGCCCACAGTGACTCCCTTTATGTCCCAGTGTGGTTCCAGTCAAAGCCAGCACCTTTCCAGTCACTCCCAGTCTGATTCCAGAATGATCCCAGTCACTCTCAAATACACTCAGTACTCTTGCAGTCACTCCCAGTATGAATCCAATCAGTTCCAGTATGATCCCAGTAGGACCTTGGCATAGGCACAGCTGCTCCCATTATAATCCAGCATGGTTCCAGTTCCCCCCACTGTGGTTTCACTCTCTCCCAGTGTATCCCAGTTGTTCCCAGTCACTCTAAGTCATCCTCAGTGCCGTTCCACTTGCTGCCAGTATGGTTCCAGGGTCCCCCAGCATGGGCCCAGCCTTTCCCACTGTGATCCCAGTAGGATCCGAGTTGTCCCCAGCATGGTTCCAGTTGCTCCTTGTTCCTCCCAGTGGGTTTCCAGCTGCTCCCAGTTGCCCCATGTCTAGTCCCAGTCACTCCATTGATGATCCCAGTGCCTCTGTACACAGTCCCAGTCATGCCCAGTTGCTCACAGTGCAGACCAGTCACTCCAACCTGCTCACAGCAGTTCCCAGCATGGTCCCACTTCTCCCCAGTGTGCCAGTTTGAACACAAAACCAACAGGAGATCCCAAGTAAGAACTGTTCCATGACCCATTTCTCATAACTCTGGGGGGATATCTTCTGTTAATGGGCCAGCTGTTCAAACCAGGTGGGGCAGTGTTCTTTATCTCTTCCACCACCCACACTCCCTCCAGGGAGATATCTTCTGTTAATGGGCCATTGAGTCTCACTGCATCACTGATCAAATTCCATCATCCCATTGTGAGATGCTCCACCCAGGGGGAGGAGCCAAGCATTCCTACCTGGATATAACCTGAGATTTAACACACCAGAAGCAGCCTGTTTCCACTGGATTCCCAGAGGAACACCAGACCCATCTACACCACCACTGGACCTTCAGAGGAAAACTGCACCCTTCTACAGGATCATTACTTCAACAAAACCACATCTGTGACTCCAGGAGGACTGCAGCCACGATTTGATTGGACTGCTACCAACACCCTGCCTAACCGGGTGTCAGGTATTCTGACTCTGTCAGCGTTTCTGTTTTTTACTACTGCATTTTTAGTTTAATTTTCTTACTAAAGAACTGTTATTCCCATATCTTTGCAATGAGAGCCCGCTTATTTCAAAATTATAGGAGGGGGTTTTGTTTTCCCTTTCAAGGGAGGCTCCTGCCTTCCTCAGCAGACACCTGTCTTTCCAAACCAAGACAGGGAGCTTGACCCAGATATCTTGGGGGGTCCCTGAGTTGGGTTTTTCATGGGGGAGGGGGATATTTGAAGAATGAAGAACTGCAAAGTTGAGTGGAAAATGCCCCCTGGGCCGACATTGCGGGGTCCCTGTGGCAGCTGCTGGCAGAGGCAGCCTGGAGGAGCAGAGCCATGTGTCCCCCAGGACCCCAAAGTGGGGAGCCCAGAAAGGGGGCAGTGCCACAATTTGTGGAACCCTCAAAAGCCTGGAGAGGGTCAAGGGGGACTCCTTGGACCCCCTGCACCCCAAAGCACTGAATAAGGGGAGAAGGGACCCTGGGACCCAAAAATCCCCCAGCACCCCTAAGCGGGGAGGAGGAAAAGGGAGGAACTTTTCAGGTGTCAAAGGGTCCCAGCAGCCTGGGGAGGGTGGGGACTGAGTAGGCGTGGTACCCCCAATACAAGTGTGACACCTCGCAGCTGGGAGAGAGAGGAACATCCTGAACACAAAATGGGAGAGACTAGAGATAGGAAACTCCTAGGAGGCATTTTTACGGCTGAATCTTGGTGTTTGAGAGGTTTTCATGGACCCCAGATGCCAGGTTACTTCTAGAGATGGACTTGGGCAGAGGGACATTCAGACTCAATGTGCCTATCCCTTGTTTTTCCTAAAACCAGGATTTCCCATTCCCAAACCTTGACCAGATGGAGAAGATGGCTGCAAGGAACAGGGAGGTGCCCCGGGACAGCCAGGCAGGTGAGGAGGAAGTCACTGCCCCTTTCCCCTTCTCTGCTGCTCCATCTCCGAGCCCAGCATGGCCCCCGGCTGCAGGACAACCCTGCTGCCAACGATGTCCTGCCAGGGATTGTTTGAGGGGATCTCCTTCCCCTTCCCTCTGGCATGGAGGCAAATCTCATCCTCTCCTTGTCCTTCCTCCCCCAGAGAAGGAGCTGAGGATGGAGACCAGGGAGGAAAAATCCCCAGAGCAGAACCTCATGGAAGAGGACATTTTGAGTGGCTCCCTGGCACAGGAATCCAACAGGGAGGAAAAGCCCCAGAGATCCCACAGGAGGAGGGGCTCCAAACCCATCCCAGGCTGCTCTGAGGAAGAAAGACCCACCCTGTGCCAGGAACGTGGCCAGAGATAGAGGCAGAGCTCAGACATTTTGGTCCATGAGCACCTTCATGACAGGGAGCAGTCCTATGAGTGCTTGGAGTGTGGGAAGAGCTTCAGCAACAACTCCCACCTGACCCGCCACCAGAAGATCCACACTGGGGAACGGCCCTACGTGTGTGGGGAATGTGGGCAGGGCTGCAGAGACAGCTCTGAACTGATCCGCCACCTCAGGACCCACACTGGGGAGAGGCCGTATGAGTGTGGGGAATGTGGGATGAGCTTCAGCTGAAGCTCCAACTCTGACTGTCCACCAGAGGACCCACACTGGGGAGAGGCCCTATGAGTGTGGGGAATGTGGGAAGAGCTTCAGCAGGCACTCCCACTTGATCTGCCACCTAAACATCCACGCTGAGGAAAGGCCGTACAAATGTGGGGAATGCGGGAAGGGCTTCAACCAGAGATCCCACATGATCAGCCACGAAATGATCCACACTGGGGAGAGGCCCTATGGATGTCCCCAGTGTGGGAAGAGGTTTCAGACCAGCTCCAATCTCCTCAAGCACGAGTGCATTCACACTGAGGAGAGGCCCTTCCGCTGCCCTGACTGCGGGAAGGGCTTCAGGCGCAACTCCCACCTCATCAGGCACCGGCGCATCCACACTGGGGAGAGGCCCTACGAGTGTCCCCAGTGTGGGAAGAGCTTCACCCACAGCTCTACCTTGACCAGACACCAACGGAGTCACCAGTAAGGGAAGCCCTGCGAGTTCCCTGAGTCTGGGAAGAGCTTCATGTGCATCTCCAACCTCACCCCCATCAGAAGATGCACACTGAGAACAGCCCTACTGACCCACAGTTCCCTGTGATTCATTGTGGGAGGACACCTGTCCCTTTTCCTGCCCCTGACAGTGATGTGAGGTGGGATTTAAGGACGTGAGGGTCTGGCCATGGCCCCATCATTGTATTCAATCCCATCTCAGGTCATTACCAGAGCCAGGAAAGGGACTCTATCTCTCCCCCAAGGTGAAGGGTGTCCTTTCCAGGAAGGATGGGACGAGACAGTTGATGTTTTTGTAGTTCTCCCTTTATATTGTTTGTTTTATCCCGTTTGTTATCAATATTGTTTTTATTCCTATTTGTTTCTTATCTTGTTTCTCTTCCCAATAAATTGTTCTTATCGCAGCCTGGGATCTTTGCCTTTTGTACTTTCAATGGGAGGCTGGAGGACAGCAAGCAGTGGCACGGTTTTAGTGGGAGCACAAAATTGGGGAATCCCATTCCTAAAGCCCGGCCCATGGAAACCGAGCATCCCAGCTGGTGCCAGCCCTGGCTGCCCTAGAACAGCCTTGGGAGCGGGTCCCTGGCTGGGGCTGTGGGAACCTCTTCCCTCTGGTGCCCAGGGACAGGACTGGAGGGAAGGGCTGGAGCTGAGTCGGGGCAGGTTTGGGTTGGATGTGAGGAAAAGGTTTTTCCCCCCGAGGCTGCTGGGGCACTGAACAGGCTCCCAGGGAAGGGTCCCAGCTCCAGGGCTCTGGGAGCTCCAGCAGCGTTTGGACAGCGCTGCCAGGCCCAGGCTGGCATTGTTGGGGTGTCCTGTGCAGGGCCAGGAGTTGGACTCCAGGATCCTGGAGACCTCCCAGGGCTTTCTGGGGATGCTAAAGAGCCCTGTGCTCAGAGACAGTCACAGCCATTCCATGGGGACATCCCAGGGCACCTTGGGCTGCAAAGGCACCCATCTGTCACAGGCACTCACGGGGACTCCACGGTGACATCCGAGGAGTCCCCAGGCTGCCAAAGAGCCGGGATGTCCCAGACACTCCCAGGGGTTCTTGTCATGGGCAGAGTGGGAGCTTCAGGCAAAAGCTTGATTTCTTCATTGGAGAAACTGTTGCTGAGTTATGGGGTGGAGAAATGATACCATGTAGTCACCATGGATCCTCAAACACCTCCAGGAGGCCTAGATTTTAAAATTCCATCTAAGTAAGGAGACTGGGAATGTCTGGATCTAATACCAGCCCCAGACTTTATCAAAATTTTATGTGTAAAGGATTGGAGAGGGGGAATTTAACTGAAATGCAATTTGTCCCACAGGGTTAAAGACTGAATACCAGATATATTTATATAAATTCAGATATCAGTGATTTTTATCAGGATTAGGCAGAAAAATTTATTTACACCACAGAGTAAATTAAAAAAAAGAGCTAGTTACTCCAGAGTATAGGAGCGATACAATTATTAGACTATAGTGCTCTAGGAAGCAATTCTGTGGTAATTAGGGCCTTGATGGAGTTTTTTGAGCCCGTTAAATGAAGAGCCTCATGCTCCAGCAGGAACTGCCTTTCCTGTGCCAGCACCAGGGCAGATTCCACTGCAGGAAAAGCCCCAGGCCAGCCCCAACACAGTGAAGGCCTCGGGCACAAGTGCAGAGTGCCGTGCTGGCAGCTGTGCCAGGGAGAGCCTGAGGCACCAAAGGCACCTTGGCAGCAGCAGCTGCTCCCAGGCCATGGCCACAAGCCTCCCTTGGCAGCCCGGCCTGGTGGCCAGCACTGCAGAGCTGCTGCTGCTGCTTCAGGGCTCCTTTCTGCCTGGGCTCTGCCCCAGCCCACAGAGTGTGACCTCAGCCCTGAGCCTGGCACAGCCGCTGCGCCTGAGCCCTGCAAAGCCTCAAGGTCACCTGGGCCAGCCTGGCTCTGTCAGCCCCTGGGGAAGGCAAGGCCAGCAAAGGCCAGAGAAGGGGCTGCCTTTGCCTGCTGCATGTGGGCTCCAGCAGAGACAAGGAGGAGTCAAGGCAGTGCATGGAGTCCAGGGAGCAGCCCCTTCTCCCCATGCAATCCTGGAATGGTTTGCATGGGAAGAGCTCTGCAGTGCTCATCTCATCCAAACCCCCGCCATGAGCAGGGACATCTTTGAGCAGCTCAGGTTGTTGAGAGCCCTGTCCCAGCTGGACTGGAATGTTTCCAGGGATGGGACATTGACCACCTCCTTGGGAACCTGTCCTGCTGGATCACCAACCTCACCATCAAAAATTTCCTCCTTATCTCTCCTTATCTGAACCTCCCTTCCTTTACTTTAAAACCACCACCCTCTGTCCTATTGGGACAGGCCCTACTAAAACCTTTGTCCACCCTTGCATTTCCCATGAGCCGGGTTTCCATGGCAATTGCCATGCCAGGTGACCCAGGGGTGGTGTCCCAGTGAGGGCTGCCATGGGAACAGTGCCCAGCCCTGCCTCTTTCTGTCTGCCTGAGCTGGCCTTTGGCTCTGGCAGTGGCGTTTGCTGCTGGTTCCTCGGGGCCTGAGCAGCCAGTGCGGCACAGGGCAGGTGGCCATGGCACATGCCCCCAGCAAGGGATCCCCTCTGCCTCTGGGCACTGACACCAGCCCTGAGCAAGGCGCTGCCACAGTGGGCTCGGTGAAGTGTCCATGGCCACAGCCCCTTGCAATGGCCCAGGGCAGCTTGGCATGATGATCCAGCCTCACTCCTGGCCCAGCCCAGGCCTGCAGTGCCCTTCCCCACAGCCTGGCTGCACAGAAGCACTTCCAGGGCTCTCTACAGTTCCCTTGCCCTCACTCTTGCCTCACTCACACACCTCCCAACAACCCAGCTGGAGCTTTGAGCTGCAAGGAGTTCAAAGCTTGTCTGTCCTTGAGGAGTTGGTCTAATTCTGCCTTCAGCCAACGCTCGATTTGTGTTTATTGCAGAACTTCCTGTGTGTCTGAAACATTTCTTGCATGGTTCTGCCTTGGGGAAGGGGAACCTCCTTGGTGGCACCTTGGGCTTGGCACACACTTGAGGAGATTGTCTGAATTTTTGGAGTTTTAGACTCCTTAAAATAGGAAGAAAACCCTTTTTTGCCTGAGTACAGCCATTTCTCCAAGCAAAGCAGGTCCCAGGTGAGTGAGAAGACACAGGATGGGCTTGGGGAATGTGGAGCAAGGTTGTCCACACTGGCTCAGACCTCAAGGCACAGCTTCTCTGAGCAGGCCAGACCTCCTGAGGAGAGACTCTGGATCAATATAAGTCACTGAATGCTGCAATCACCTCTTTTATAAGAAGAAAGGTAAAAAAATGCATCCTTTAAAACAGGAATTATTACTTTATAGAAATTCTTTTAAATACTTCTCCAAATCTGCAGTAGGAATCCTGGCTATACAACTGCACCAGACCAGAGAGAAATCAAGGCACAGCCATGGTTTTTCAGGACTTCCTTGATCCAAATGAGCCCCGTGGTGCATTTGGTGCTGAACCCTGAAACCTCAGGGCCTGGGAGAAGATTGCACAAGCCTTGCCAGGGATCAAAGTCAGAAGAAATACCCAAAATGTCTTGAGGCATTACTGGGTTCACTGAGGTCCATGCACAACACAGGCTCCTCATGGAGTCCTTGGAAGAGAGATTTGGAGGCCATGATTGCACAAAACCTTCTCAGACTCTCAGTGGCAAAAAAAAGTACTTAAATTACCCAGGAGTGGCTTGAAGCATTAATGAGCCCCACTGAGTGTTGTTACTGGCAAAAAATCTCAAGGGACTCATTAAAGAAGATAATTGGAGTCCATGATTGCGCAAATCTCTCAGACTCAGATTCAAGGAAAAGTTCTTCAACAAACTTTAAGTACTCAGAAGTATGAGTTAGCCCCACTGAGTGTATTTACTGGCTAAGAATCCCAAGGGACTCGTTAAAGTAGATAATTGGAGGCCACGATTGCACAAACTTTTCCTAGAGTCAGTTTGAAAAGGGAAACACCAAGTACCCTAAAATAACTGAAGTACCTTGAAGCATTAATGAGCCCCATTGAGTGTTGTTACTGACAAAGCCTCTCAAGGGACTCATTAAAGCAGAGAATTGGAGGCCAGGATTGCAGAAACCTCTCAGAGACTCCAAGGCAAAAGCCAAACCCAAAGTCCTTGGAAAAACCTGCAGTCCCTGGCAGCATGAAGGAGCCCCCCAGGGCCATTGCTGACCAAGGCTCCTTCCCCAGGGACTCCTTCCAGCACATCCTGGAGGCCACTGGCATGGGAGGGGGATGCTGAGGGCAGCACAAGGGGCTGACAGTGCCCAGCCTTGCTGGGGCTGTGCCAGGAGGCCCCAGGGCCTCAGGACAAGGTGTCTCCTCAGTGTCCTTGGTGGCACAGAGGCTGCTGTGGCCCAGGGCACCCAGACTTGGCTTCTCTTTGTCCCCACCTGTCATCACTGCCTGCAGTTCTCTGCTCTGTCTGGGGCCTGGGGACACTTTCTGTGTCGTGTCCCTCAGTGGGACCCATTAAAACTTCCAGAAACTTTGGAGTTGGCTTCTGACTTGGAGTTCTGGAGAGGTTTCTTCAGCTCCCTCTCAGGGACTGATGTTCAGGGCCTCAGCACAAAGCCCTGAGAGGGTCATTAAAGTCCTTGTGCTGTGTCTGTGCTGATGAGCTGGGCTGAGCTCATCATCCAGAGGGAGATCCTGGTAACCAAGAAGAGCTTAAAAACACATTTCTCTGGATGAGCAGCTTTTCTGCCAGCCCAGCAGGGCTGGGGCACTGCCTGCAGCCACCCCGGGCACAGCACACAGGCACACAGGGCTTCAATCACTCCGGGCTGGGAAGGTGCTGAGAAGGGACTGGGGGAGAATCACTGCCAGCCCTTGGCACAGGAACCTCTGGCTGCAGGACAATGCAGCTGCAGCTCCTGCAGGGATCTCCTCAAGCTGCAACATCCCAATGCCTACAGACTGTGTGAGTACATTCTCTGATGATCTCTTGTGTAGAGCAGCCAGGGGTGCCCAGGGCTGTGGTGCAGAGCAGGGTCCTGCAGCCCAGGACGCTGTGCTGGCCCAGGGACTCTGCTGCCTGCCAGGGACAGCTCTCAGCCGGCCTGGGGAGCTGCTGCCAGCGCTGGGGAGAAGCTGTGGGGGGAAGGAGCCACCCTGAGCAGGGCAGCTGCTGCTGCTGCTGCTGCTGCTGCTGCTGCTGCTGCTGCTGCTGCTGCTGCTGAGAGGGGCTGTGTGGGGCAGGGCTGCTCCCAGCTCCACACCAGCCTGGGCACAGCTGCAGAGGACACTTGCCAAAAGAAGGTAAGCCTGGCATTGCTGTAAGGATCAGGAGTTTTCCTGAGAGTGTTTTCAATTTTCTGCTTGGGGAAGGACAGGAAACTTTGGGTGATGACAAAAAGATTTTTTTTAATACATTTTTCATATTTTTAGCTTTCTTTTATACTATTATATAGTTATAAACTACAGTTCTTTATTAATTCTTTTCAACTACTATTACATTCTTTATAATTATATTCATTAATTAACTCTGATATGTTTCTCACCCTTTCTCACAGATTTTAGAACAATTGGCAGACCTGCTAAATACATTCCTGAAATACCGTATAGTTTTATTATCAGGAAGAGGACCTACAAGACGAACATTTTGCTTTTTAATCAGAGTGTGAGCAGTCATTAAAAAAAGTGGGGCAAAGAAGCCCTTGGACCTGCTGCAATGGGTTGACCCAGGTGTGTATAACAGGGGCAACTGAATCTCCTATTGCATATTCCTATTAAATAGCTTAATTAATAAACCTTAAAAAATTGTTTAAATCAGGGGCTGGCTAAGCCCCATCCCCTCTTGGACACCTGGAAGCTTCCAATAAAGGTCTGGTTGTTACTTTACTCTTATAACACTTTTAAAGGGTTTTTTTTCTATTTTAGTTACAGGGAACAGAAGGATAAGAGAAGCAGAAGAGGAATTTAATCACAGAATCACAGAACATTCTGACTTGAAAGGGACACCCAGGATCACCAAAGTAACATTTCAACATTTACAGAGACTCCAGAACTGTAACTTTGGGTGGTCACTGTCTCTGCTTGAAAGCTCCTAAAGGGCCTTCAGCAAATGCTCAGCCCTGCACAGCCCCAGCATCACCTTGGCAGGGCCCAGCAGGGCTCTCCTGAGCTGCCCTTGCCCACCTGCAGACAGAGCCTGCCCCAGCCAGGGCCCTGCAGACAGGCAGGTTTCTGTAGGGCCGGGCCCAGGGCACAGAGGGTGGGATGGGCTCTGCGAGCGCTGGCAGGGACAAGGCTCCTGTCAGGAGGGAAATGTGCAGGCCCAGGGAGATGCTGAGGGAAGGAGAGGGGGCTGGAGAGAGCAGTGCTGGGGGCAGGAGGGCACTGTGGGTGTGTGGGAGGTGCCAGGCCCAGCTGGCTACGGGAACACTGTCCTGAGTGCCCGGCTGTCTGTGCCCTGCCCTCCCAGGCACAGCACCACCACATCTGCTCTTGTTTCTGCACTGCCCTGATCTTGTCCCTGTCATCTGGTGCTCTCAGGGAGGCTCTGGCCTTTGCAGCAGCTGAGTCAGGCACTGCCCTTGGCATTCCTGCCAGGCAGCTGTGGCCATGGCAATGGGGTGTCCAAGCTTCCCTGGGACCTGTGTGGCTGTGGGCAAAGCAGTCCATGGGAAAGGGGAATGAGCTGAGCCCCCTCCCTGAGATCCCATCATGGGCACACCCAGGGATCTCCTTGCTGTGTCCTTCCCAGCTCTGAGCTGCCCTCCTGGCTGCAAATCTGTGCCAGAGCCCCTGGGAGTTCCCTGAATGTGCCACGGGGAAGTGCAGAGATGCCAGAGCTGAGGAAATGCTGCTGGGTTTGCCAAGGGAGCCGGGAGTGTCCTTGGCAGAAGGGGGTGCTGAGACCTTGCCCAGAGCCCTTTGGAGAGGGTGAGACATTGAGGGATCCCTGTGCTCTGGGCAGGGTCTGGTTTATCCCAGGGTGACAGGGGAGTGTGATTGTGCTCTGATTGCAACCAAAGCGGCAAACCCAGGGCAGTTGGGAACAAGCCCATCCAGCCCCTCACCTTCCCCTAGACACAGGGAATCCTTTGTCTCTCACATCTCTCAGTGGCAAACTGTGAGTGCAGCAGAAATGCTGGGGATTCCTGACCTCAGAGAAGCAGGAATGATGTGTGGGCTGGAAAATTATAGCTAAAATTCCTTCCTGCTCTCCATGTCCTTTAGAAGTGGGAATGCAGATGGCAACAAGCCTGTCTGCATTAGAAGTGATTCCCCTGACAAATCCTGATTATCCAGCCTTGTCCCTCTGCCACATGGCCACAAATCCAGGGCAGCAGGGAAGGGATGGCTCCTGGAGAGCCCCCACACACAGGCCTGGCTGCTCCTGGCACACTCAGACAGCACAGCTGGAGCTCAGGCAGGGACCTGGGGGAAGGTTTTCCCAGAGCAGGAACAAGGGTGGGTGAGTTACAGCGGGACAGTCTGCAGGGAATGGCCCAGATTTGGCTCAGAGCAGCCTCTGCTGACTTATCCCTGTCCTTCTTCCATGAACAGGTGCCCATGGCCAGGCACAGCAAATGTCCAACAGCAGCTCCATCAGCCACTTCCTCCTGCTGCCATTGGCAGACACGCGGCAGCTGCAGCTCCTGCACTTCTGCCTCTTCCTGGGCATCTCCCTGGCTGCCCTCCTGGGCAACGGCCTCATCATCAGCGCCGTAGCCTGCGGCCACCTCCTGCACAGCCCCATGTTCTTCCTGCTCAACCTGGCCCTCACCGACCTGGGCTTCATCTGCACCACTGTCCCCAAAGCCATGCACAATTCCCTCTGGGACACCAGGAACCTCTCCTATGCAGGATGTGCTGCCCAAGTATTTCATTTTGCCTTTTTCTTTGCAGCAGAGTTTTCCCTGCTGACCGTGATATGCTATGACCGCTACGTGTCCATCTGCAAACCCCTACAATATGAGACCCTCCTGGGCAGCAGAGCTTGTGCCCACATGGCAGCAGCTGCCTGGGCCAGTGCCTTTCTCAATGGACTCATGCACACGGCCAATACATTTTCTCTGCCTCTGTGCCATGGCAATGCTCTGGACCAGTTCTTCTGTGAAATCCCACATATCCTCAAGCTCTCCTGCTCTGAATCAAACGTGAGGGAACTTGGGCTCATTGCTGTTAGTTCTTGTTTGGTATTAGGTTGTTTTGTGTTCATAGTTTTCTCCTATGTGCAGATCTTCAGGGCCGTGATGAGGATCCCCTCTGAGCAGGGACGGCACAAAGCCTTTTCCACCTGCCTCCCTCACCTGGCTGTGGTCTCTCTGTTTGTCAGCACTGCAGTTTTTGCCTACGTGAAGCCCCCCTCCATGTCCTCCCCATCCCTGGATCTGGCCCTGTCAGTTCTGTACTCGGTGGTGCCTCCAGCCCTGAACCCCCTCATCTACAGCCTGAGGAACCAGGAGCTCAAGGCTGCAGTGCGGAGACTGATGAATGGATGGTTTCAAAATATTTAACTGC
Organism: Acrocephalus arundinaceus; assembly: GCA_021534815.1. Taxonomy (NCBI): domain Eukaryota; kingdom Metazoa; phylum Chordata; class Aves; order Passeriformes; family Sylviidae; genus Acrocephalus; species Acrocephalus arundinaceus. Next base: position 510,559 of record JAJEOU010002759.1, read on the forward strand.
TGGCCAATTTTTGCATTGACTTGTAATAAAAGCCATGTTTGATACTTCATGTTTTTTATTTGGAGTTCTATTCCTTGGGGTTTTTTTATTTTTTTTAACTTGTTTACAATCAATATCATTGTTGTGTCATTTCTTATTCTGTTCACTTTACCTCCCTTTGGCCACAGGTTGTGCCAATGAGGGGCTGTGCTCTTGGTGGATATAATCAAACTAAAGGATCCACCAGGCAAATTTTCTGCAGAGATCCCCTTTGGTTCCCTTCTCTGCAGCTGCAGCAGCAATGTCTGTGTGCAGAGCTGGGGGCAGATCAGTGCTGGCACAGCAGCTGTGCCCAGCAGCAGCAGCAGCAGCCCTTGGTGTTGCCAGTGCTGCTGCCGTGGCCCTGCCCCGCTGCCCTGCTGGCCCTGGTGTTGCTGTAGGGCCTGAGTGCTCTCGGGGCGGGCACAGTGCTGGGGGTGGCAGTGCCGGGGCTGCAGCAGGGACAGGCCATGGGCACTGCTGGGGCAGCGCTGACGCCTCAGGCCAGGGCCTGGGGGCTGCAGGCTCCTTGCCCAGGCTCTCTCCAGAACACTTTGCCCAGGCCAATGCTGAGCACAGAAAAGCCCCGGGAGCAGCCCCAGGCTGGCCGTGGGCAGGCTGGGGGCAAACAGCATGGCTGGGGCTCTGCAGGGTGCCTGGGGGAACTGGGATCCTACTGGGATCACAGTGGGGGTAAATGGGAGCAGCTGTGCCTATGCTGGGGTCATACTGGGATCCTACTGGAACCAGACTGGGAATGACTGGAAAGGTGCTGGCTGTGACTGGAACCATGCTGAGGTGACTGGGAGCAACTGGGCTACACTGGGAATGACAGGCAGTCACTAAGGGCATGACTGGAATAATACTGGGAGTATCTGGAAGTAACTGGGGTCATACTGGGGGTGACTGGAACCATACTGGGGGTGACTTGGTCCTACTGGGTTCATCCTGGGGCCACTGGGATTACAATGGGTGTGAACAGATCCTGACTGGGGGTTACTGGGAGCTGCTGTTGGGAGAAAATGTGGACACATTGGGAGTAACTGGGATCAACTGGAAGGGACTGGAACCATGCTGGCAGGGACTGAGACCACAACTGGGGAAACTGGGATCATACTGGGAGCAATTGGGACCACACTTAAGGCAACTGCCAGAAACTGGGATCATGCTGGAGGCAAATGGAAGAAACTGGGAAAGACTGGGATCATTCTGAGGTAACCAGAACCTTTCTGGGATATACTGGGATATACTGGCAGTGTCTGTAACCATACTGGGGAGCCTGGAACCATGTTGTGAACAGCTGGGACCATGCTGGGGAAAACTGGGAGTACATGTGACCATGCTGAGTGGGACTGGGACTATTCTAGGGACAAGTGGGATCATACTGGGAGGAACTGGGAACAACTGGAACTGTTCTGGCAGCAACTGGTATCATAGTGGGATCACAGTGGGAACAGCTGGGTTCATGCTTGTTGAGACTGGGGTCACACTGAGAGTGACTGGACTCCTACTGAGATAGACTGGGAGTGGCTGTGAGCAACTGGAATCACATTGAAAGAAACTGGGAGGAACTGGGAATGACTGGGAGCATCCTGGGGATGACTGGGATATACTGGGAGAGACTGGGAGCTATGAGGATCATACTAGAGGGTACTGGGGTGATGATACTGGTATTTACCGGGAGAAACTGGGGTTACATTGGGGGACACTTAATAATACTGTGAGTGATTGGCATCCGACTGGGATTATAGTGAGTGTTAATGGACCCTGACTGGGGGTTACTGGGAGCTCCCAGGCCCATGCTGAGAGCTTACTGGGGATACTCTGGGAGGAACTGGGAATAAATAGGAATGACAGGATGCATGCTGGTGACAACTGGGATGTACTGGCAGTGACTGGAATAAAACTGGGGGCAACTGAACCATGCTGAGGTAACTGGGTACAACTGGAAATCACTCTGAGAATGTTCAGGGAAACTGGAATATACGAGAGTGTCTGAGATCATGCAGGTGGTGACCGGGACCACATTGGGACGCCTTAGGAATGTGCTGGGCGGAACTGGGGGAACGTGATGGGGGAAACTGGGGACAAGTGTGAGTGACTTGGGCCATGCTGGGAGAGACTGGCATCATACTGGGAATGACTGGGACTATGCTGGGGGCAACTGGGAGAACTGGGAACACACTGGATAATAGTGACTGCAACTGGGAACAACTGGGACTATGCTGGGGGCAAATGGCATCATAATGGGGAATGACTGGGAGTGACTGGGCTCATACTGGGAGCAAGATGGATCCTCAGGAGGGAGTGACAGATATCTGGGAGTGCTGAGGAAACTGGAACCACACGGACAGAGCAAGTGGGCTCATCCTGGGAGCAGCCACTTCCAGCACCAGGACCCCAGTTCCCTCCACACCCTGGGCTGAGTGGGGGGCTCAGCCCAGGACCCCTCATCATCCTGGGGGAGGGGACATGGTCCCCGTGTGCAGACCCAGGAGGAGTTTAAGGGGGTGGGTGGGTCGTGGGGGGACCCCCAGCAGTCTTGGGAGGGAGAGGAGAACAGGGAGACCCCCAGGACGGGTTTGGGGGGAACCAGATTGGAGCCTCCAGATACCGAATCTGATGAGGACAATGATGACGATGGCAGCGATGATGGACACAGCAACCACCAGGGTGAGATTCCCACTGGATTCCAGCTTTGGGAAGCACAGGATGGTGAGGAGAGGAGGGGAGACCCCATCTTGCTGCTCCACATTCCCAAATTCCCAATTCCCACATTCCACATTCCCAGCCTCACCCCAGGAGAAGATCCTGGGCTCTGGCATTCCGGGATGCTCCACCCGGCACCGGTGCTGCTCCCGCTCCTCCAGCAGTGCCTCAATCCTGGCCCAGGTGTGGAAGGTGCTGTTGCTGCTGGGAACGATCCCGGATTTCATCCCCCTTCATCCAGCTGATCCCGATGGTGCTGGGGTAGAATCCGTAGGTGAGCAGCACAACGTCAGGTTCCTGTGTTCCACTTTTCCAGACACATGGACATCAGGGGGTTCTGGAATGGGATAACTGTGAGATGCATCCAAGGAATTTAATGGCAATGGGACGGGGGTAAGATCTGCTCATGGAATTCCATGGGAATGGGATGGCAGTGAGATCCATCTACAGAATTCCCATGGAAATGGGACAGCAGTGGGATCCATCCATGGAGGTCCCATAGGAATTTATTTCCCAAATTTACCTCTTCCAAATCCCACATTTCCAATTCCCACATTCCCATGGGAATTCTACCCTCCCCACCTCTATGCTCCAGTTCCTCCCACCCATATCTGACATATTTCCACAGACATCCCAGGCAGGTGTGCCCCAGGGGATTTTTTCATTCCTTAGCCTCGATCTCATCCTGTTCCCAGTGCCTCTTGGTGACCTGGGCAGCGCCTTCGGCCACCACGAATCCCCTGGATCCCAGCTGGAAGGAGAGGAAGGAGAGTCCCCGGTGTCCCCAATCCCTTTAAAAGGTGTGAAGACCTGTGATGGCTGGGAATAGGGGTCCCGAGCGTCTTCAGTGATTAGGGAAGGAGGGGCTGGGTGCTGGGAAAGGCAGGAATAGGGGTGCAGGGGGCAAATGGGCCAAGCAAAAGGGGGCTCTGGGGGCAAGGAGAGGCGGGATGGCCAGGAAAGGGGTGCAAGGGTTATTGGTGCCGGATAAGGGGAGCAGGTGGAACCCATGCCTGTGAATGGGGGTTCAGGGGGATCACAGCACTCAGGAATGGGGGTTTGGGATGCTCCGGAATGGGCGATCAAAGAATCCCAGTTCCAACGTGGAGCCCCCGAGCCCTGGCAGCATTTTGGGGGAGTGTCTGGTGGCAGCTCCATGGGCAGGAGGGGCAGGATCCGGGAAATGGACCGGGATGGATTGGGACAGGCTGGGATGGACTGGGACACCAGCATACACTGGGATACGCTGGCATACACTGGGATACACCGGGATATGCTGGCATACACCAGGATACACCAGCATACATTGGGAGACACTGGGATACACCGGGATACACCAGCATACACCGGGAGACACTGGGATACACCGGGATACACCGGGATACACTGGGATACACCAGGCCCATGACTGGCACCCACTGGGAGCACGATCAAAACACACTGGAACCCAGCAGGACCAGAACTGGGGAACAGGGATCATTGTGGGACACACTGGGATTGAATGAGAATGGCTGGGATCATACTGGTTGAAAGTGGAACTTTACTGGGCCAAGTGGATGTGACTGGGAATGACTATGACTTTGCCGAGGGTAACTGGGATGTACTGGGAGTGTCTGTGTCCATGCTGGGGGTCACTGGCAACACATTGAGAGGGACTGAGAGTGACTGGGTCTACATTGGGGGCAACTGGGATTGGCTGGGACCATGCTGGGGGAGACTGGGATCATAGTGGACTCATACTGGGATCACACTTGGAATGACTGGGTCTATGCTGGGGGCAACTGAGAGTAACTGGGATCAGACTGGGAGGGACTGGGAGCAACTGAGACTATACTGGGGGACACTGGGATCATGATGGCAGCAGAGTAGGATCATACTGGGAGTGACTGGATCTGTGCAACTGGGATTAAACTGGGAGGCTGGGGACAACTGGGATCATACTGGGAGATACTGGCACCACACCGAGGGTGACTGGGGTCATAGTGGGATCATACTGCAAGTGACTAGGAGCAGGCTTGGGGCAACTGGGATATACAGGGATGGACTGGAATCATGCTGGAAGTGACTGGGAGTGGCTATGAGCAGGGACTCATGTTGGAAGCTTCTGGGAGTGACTGGGAGTGAGTAGAAACACACTGGGTGCAACTGGGACTTACTAGGAGAGACCAGCATTGACTGGGATCACAGAGAAACCATAAAGAAAGTTACAGGAATAATACTGGGAGTATCTGGGAGTGACTGGGATCATACTGGGAGTGACTGGAACCATGCAGGGTGACTGGGAGCAACTCGGACCATGCTGGGGGCAAATGGCACCGTACTGAGAGTGACTGGGTTCATACTGAATCATACTTGGAAGGACTGGAGCCGTAAGAGGAGTGACTGAGAACACAATGGGGATAACTGGAACCATACTGGGAGTGCCTGGAATTACAGTAGGGGTGAATGGGAACACCTGGTACCAGGCTGGGATCATAGTGGGAGTGACTGGGATGATACAGGGATCATACTGAGTGTAACTGAAAGTGACTGGGATCATACTGGGGGTGACTGGGAGCCACAGGGCCCATACTGGGAGTGACCTGGGCCCCCCTGGGGGAACTGGCCCAGCCCCCGGGGCCACCAAAGCCACTCCAGCAGTGCCCTCCTGCCCCGGGCAGGGCAGAGAACACCCAAGGAAAGGCTCGTGCTGGGCTCAGAGCAGGGACAGGGCACTCCCCTGGAGCTGCCACGGGCACAACAGAGCCAGCCTGGGGACAGGATTGGGATTTATGTCTCAAGGAATCCCAGCAGGGATTCCTTCTCTTCTCACTGCTGTCATTGGATTGGTCATCAATTCAAATAATTTCCCCATGGAATTCCCATGGAAGGGGAATGGGAGGGAGATCCATCCATGGAATTCTCACCTGTCTGAGATGAGAGTGAGATCCAGCCACAGAATTGCCATGGGAATTCCTGCATTCCCAAGTCCCCCCATTTCTGAATCCCACATTCCAATAGGAATTCCCCTTCCCCTCCCACACCCACCTTTGTGCTCCAGAGCCTCCCAACCATATCTGATGTATTTTGGGGGCCCTTCCACACAGGTGTGTCCCAGGTAAAGCTTCATCTGCTCCACCATGATCCCTTTGCATTCCCAGCACTTCTGGGTGATCCAGGTGGCCCTGTTGGACACTGCAAAGCTCCCAGATCCCAACTGGAAGGAGATGAAATCCCACCTGTCGTAGCTGTACTGGTGAGATCCATGGATTCTCTGTTGGAAAGGAGGTCACAGCTGGAAACCACCTGCACCATGTGGAGACCTGGGAACGAGGAGGGAACAGACCCATGGAGTCGTTTCCCAGCCCTGTTGGAAACCAGACAGAAATCTCCCAGGACCCCGTGCACACAGGCTTAGAGGCAGAAAAGAATGCAGGGCTTGGTTTCAAACTCTTGAAGAAACTGTGATACATCAAGTCACACAGACATGAAGTGGGGATGTAAGTTTTAGTTTTAGGTGAGTAAAAAGATGCCTTAATTGCCTTTTTCAAATAAGAGACTGCATTGGGTGATAGAAAAGCCCTGAAATCCAGTTTAAATTTCAGCAGCATTACCTTGTACAAAGTTAACTAAGTCCTAGACATAACATAAATATAACATAGCATTGCTAACATTGCTAGACAGAATAGACAGGGTGTAGGCCTTGTGTAAGAAATGATGACCATTGTCGCCCAACTGTGTTAGACCAGGATAGGTCAAAAAGACAGTAATAGCATCGTGTTTGTGGCTGACTGGATGATTTATGAATAGAGTGCATTGTATCAGGGCTGCTGCTGCTGCTTCTGCTTGGCACATGGGGACTCTATGCAGGAAGGCATTTTGCACGATGGCACGGCCTGTAACACTCGGAGCTTTGTGAGACTGATCCAGCCACTTCATAAACGACTTTTACAGCAAGCAGCAGCCTCTCTTGTCCCTCAGCTGGCCTGCTCAAACTTGACAGTTGTTGTTGGAACCCTGGGCACTGAGAATTTCAGACTTGCTCTGCTGACAGGCACTGGCACCCAAGAAAACACTGCATTTGACCTGAGGCCTTGGAGAAGGCTTCCAAAACTGGGATTATGGGTGTATAGTTTGAATAGAAGTGTACAATGTCACATAGAGGAAAACTTAGAGTTTAAGGGTTTAGAATGTAGTAACATATATATATATATATAGCAAGATGGAGGTTTTAGGGCACCAGCTTGGTCCTTCTTTTTCACCTTCTTCATGGGTTTGGGTGGTATTTTGTACTTGGGTAGAAAAATCCTCATGGCGGGCCAAAGGTGGTTGGTTATTGGGTTAAAAGTAAAAATAATTTAGGTGTCCTTTCTTAATTGGACAATTCATCCTTAAAATACCTTGTAGAGAAAGAGATAGGGGTCCATTTTTGATTTGTTAGCTAGAAATGTTGTAGAACTCACTATTTGTGGGAGTGTAATATAGATAAGAATCAATAAACATCTGAGTCCGAACACAAAACATTGTCTCGAGCATTTAATCCTGACTGGCAAACAGGAGATAAAACACAACACAAGCTCCCTCTTGCCTTGAGCCAATGCCTGCCTGCAGCTTGGGCTGCCTTTGCCAGCTCTCTTTTTCCAAGCGTTGGACTCCCAGGCTTCTGCCCCAGCCCAGGGACATTGGTTATTTCCATCAGCTGCTACTTTTACACCATGAACCATTCTGGTTTTACCTAAGAGGTGAATCATTCAGGTTGTGGTGCTTTCTTGTACACAATGTTAAGACTAAGAACATGCTGTTCTTGCAGCTTGGATAGTGCCTGTTCCTCTGCCATTTATTCCACAGTACACGACTAAAGAAAATCTAAGTGTACTAAGTTACTAAGTTTCTTAGTGTAAGCTACAGCTTAGTGCAAATATGTGTTAAAAGAGAATGAGTGCCATAATGCCCCTTTTCTTTTTCGGTCACTAGTGGATACCTCCCTGAAGGATACAGAACGACTCAAAAATGTTGTGCATACAATGAAGAAAAGGCAGCACAAAATTCCCTGTGGATGACGAGGTTAGAAAATCTCTTTGAATCCGTATCACTGTTTCTCACCGCATCTACTTAAACTGACAATAAATTAGGCTGATTTTCTCCACACTGAGGCAGTTCTGCAATGAAGCAGCAGCGTGCCATGATGTTAAATAAGAATCTGGCATTACCTATAATGTTCACTGCTACAAAGTGTATCAGTACACAGCAAGCAGACTGGGTTATCACAGGTTTATTACATTATATTTTATTATACTATATTTTATATATAATGATATATAAATACTATAAAACGTTTATTGTAGCTGAAGGAGTTTCAGGCATGTGAGTGCCTGATCTCTCTTTCCCTCTAAAGGCTCTGCCTCCCCAAGCCCTTCTTACCTGCTGTGCTTTGGCATGAGAGCCATTCAAGCCCGAAACACAAGAGCACTGGACTTCAAGTGCAAAGCCTCTCTTTGCCATGGGATTGCTTTTCCCCTGCAGCCTCCATGGGCAAGGGCTCTGTGGGAGCAGGGGCCATCACAGCCTGTGACCTGCACACAGAGCCAGGAAAAGGAGCAGATCCTGCTGCATTCTGCTCCTGTTGATCCCTGCAGCAACTCCCTGCCTGTTCCTCCAGGGAACTTCACACCAAGGGCTTCCATCCTTGGAGGGGCTGTGAGAACTTGGTGCTTCCCAGTTCTCCAGCATCCTTCTGGATTCTGGAGCATCTCAGCACAAGTGACCATGGCCCTTCCTGCATCCCCAGCCTGCAGCAGTCACAGTCACTGTTGCCTCCCCCTTACTGCAGCTCATTTGCCAAAGTGCTGCCAAAGGCAGCAGAGCTGGCTCAGGGTCCCTGTGGTGTTTTGTCTTCTTTTTCTCTTAGAGCTGGGATTAAATGCTCGAGAGACAGATTTCATGTTCGGACTCAGACGTTTATTAATTCTCATCTATGTTACAGTCTCACAAGCTGTGAGTTCTAGCTAACAAAGTAGAAAATGGCTCAGTCTCTTATCTCTTTCCAAGGTCTTTGAAGTACAAACTGTCCAATTATGAAATGAAACCTAAATTATTTTCCTTTTAACCCAATAACCAACCACCCATGGTCCACAATGTGGATTTTCTTAACCAATTACAAAATACCACCAAGACCCATGAAGAAGCAAGTGCAAAAGGACTTAGCCTAAACCCTAAATCCTCCATCTTGCTTTACATATATATTACTATATACTAAAACCTTAAATTCTAAGTTTTCCACCATGTGATATTACACACTTCTATTCAAACTACACACCCATACTCCCAGTGCTATCATTCAATTTTGGAAGCCTTTTCCAAGGCCTCAGATCAAATGCAGTTTCCTTGGGAGTCAGTGCCTGTCAGCACAGCAAGTCTGAAATTCTCAGTGCCCAGGGTTCCAAGAGATCCCTGTTGGCTTCTGGGCTCCAGGATGACCTTCAGAGGGACACTTGGAGCGCTTGCTAAAGAGCTGCCCGTGCCATGGGGGTGGATTTGTCCTCCCTGGGTGGCTCTGGTTGGAGTTGGACGCTCCGTGCAGTCCCGCACTTTTCTCAGCAGGCCTTTGCAGCGAGTTCTGAGCCAACGTGTGGCTCTGCTGCCATCCCAAATCTGCGCTTTCCTGGGCCAGCCTGAGTGCAAGTGGGGCATGTGCTGGGCATGGCTGGAGATTTTCATGGCCCAAATCCTCCAGCATTTCCATCTGCTCACTGCTCTGGACAGCACCAATCACAAAACACCCAGCGCAGCTGACAATTGTAATTTCTTGCAGATTGCAACAGCTGCACTGCTGATTGACAAATACACAAGAATTGATTTCACATGAAAAATGTCATTTATTACAAATTTTTACACCCACACTGACAATACATAACTATGCAGATGTTAATTTAAGTTAAAAAAAGGAATTTATTAGATTTAAATAATGGTATGTAAAAATATACAAATAGCAACTTCAGTTAATAAAAACTGAATTTATTGCCAACCTCTACAACAACTCACTATACACAAAGATCCATTAGGTGTTTAACAATATATTACGTATTACTACAAGCTTAAAGGCCATTTAGGAATACAAAAATATCAGTATCTCTATCTAAATAGCCCTCTACCAAGAACTCAATCGATACAATTATACAACTACACATCTCCATACATGTTTAAATAGAAAGATACACATATATAACCATATCAACATATAGAAGTAAATATAGATTAAATACTACACATTACATACAATATATATATATAAATTGATATATAATACAAAATATCTGTGAATGGGTAACTACCAATCTAAATATCCAACTTTCCACCCAGACCATGGATTGGAAGTTAAGGCTGCCACCTTTCCAATCCCATTAATCAAACCAAAAGTCCATCAACTGTTCCCTCCTCAAAAGAGGAATGAAAACATAACTAGTATTTACACAAAGATTATATCTATTTATAACACTTATGTGAGAAAGAATTTAAAAACTATAAAAACATCAGAAGGCTGAAAAATCAAGGGAGGACCATCCTTGATTTCTTCCCGTGCAGAGCAGCTCCCCTGGACAGGGACAGCAAATGGGACATCTGGGAAGCAAAGGGAACATTGAGTCAGGAACAGGACGTTTCCCTTGGCAGCACCTGCCCTTCAGTCAGGGAAGGGAAAATCTCAGTGCCTCTCCAGGAGGGTTAGAAAGAAAAAGTTTGGCCAAAGCCCACGGCCAAAGCCCACGCCACCCTCAGCCCCACCCTGCCTCACCAGCCCTGTGGCCTCACCGGGCTCTCGGCTGGCAGCAGCAGCTCCCTGTCCACTGCTCTTGCTGGTGGCCTTCAGCTTCTCCCTGAAAGCTCCTGTCAGTCTCCGCCTGTCCTCAAGGTCTTCAGGGCAGCTGTGGCAAAAGTGGAGGCTCTGGAATTGGTTCCCAGGCCTGGCAGAGCTGCAGTCCCAGAGTGTGGGGGAGATATGGGACGGATGTGGACTGGAAAGGGACAGGCGTCCGGAAGAGTGTCGGGCTGTGACGGAAGGGACAAGGCACATTCCAACCCCAGAGATAAGCTATCTCAAGGACACCAGTTCCTCTTTCTCCTTCACAAACAATACCAGTACTTTTCCATCTCCCCCCAAGGAAATGTAGTAAGACCCCCCTGACGTAGGGGAGGACCAGATAGTATTTAAACTGCATGTTTCAAATAATAAATGCTCTTAACCGTCCACCATACTGGTGTCTGCGTGTTATTAGTCCGAGCGCCACACGTAGCTTGTGGTTGCCGTGCCGTAAAGTCCTAAAGCCGAGCCACCGTGGTTGTGGCTGCAAAGCAGCAGCAACAAACTGGTGCCGACAAACCCGGGAAAGAACCTCGGGGGACGGGAAGACGCTTGGAGAGGAGACGGCGGCGGTGGCGGCCAAGGTCCGAACCACCGTGGAGGAACAAGAGGGGACGCCCTCGGAACCAGCGATCGGCAATGGAAGCCCTCGCGCAGGTTGTACAATTTTTGAAAAGGCACCGGGGAATAAGGTGCGGTCAAAGGAATTTATATCTTGCTATTGCAAGGCTTTTGGATTTGGGCGCAATATGGCGCCCCGCAGGTATTTTAAATTTAGAGGGTTGGGAAACTTATACTGCTGCTCTGGCTGAGGATACAAAAGCCACCGGCAGTGGAAAAAATTTAAAAGCATGGGGAAAGGTAGAGGAAGCGTTGCGGAAAGTAATAGAGGAACAAGAGACTCGGAATGCTGCAAAAACGTGTTTATTTGCCGTTACGCAGCCAAAGGGGGGGATTCTGGAGCCGCGGGACTCCCCGGAGATGCCCAGTTTAACGGCGGGAACATGAGGGGGGAGGACGCGCTACACCCCCCCCAGAGCCCATCTCCGGATCTCCCAGACCTTGGGGGGGACTCTCGGACCGTTCCGCGGGACCCACCCGACCCAAAACCCCCCCCAGAACCCCCCGAAAATATTTCGGTTTCCCCCCTACCTCCCCACCGTTTTTGTCCGCGGGAACTGCCCGCGCCCGATGGCGGCGGGCCACCGCGGTGCGCGCGGGACGGCAGCGGGCTGCCGCGACCGGAAACCCCACTGCAGCGCGCGCGGGACGTAAGTCGCTCCCCGGAGCCGGCGGAGGCGATCGCGAATTATCCGACCGCCGAATCGATAAGACGGGAGGGGGAGCGGGCGCGGACCGTTTGGGAAGAACTAGCGCAGGAGGCGAGAGGCGCCGAAAGAAAAGCTAGAGCCGCGGCGGAGCGGGCAGACCCCCCACACTACCCCGAACATGGCGGTCGCGATCCGGAGCGGGGCCAAGGCGGCTGGCCGCATGGCACTGAAAAACCGGAAAGGCGAACCCCCGCTGGCGCGCACGCGCGGGAGACTAGCGGAAGTCCGGACCCGCTGGTCTTTACAGCGCACGCGCGGGACAGCGAGGGGGGGCGAACACGCGACCAGAAACCGCTCCCAGAGCGGCCATGCGGGGGAGAGGCCCCCCTTTGGGGGCGGTGTGGCGAGCCCAGGGGGCGGGAATGGGACCGCCCCCAAGAGGCGTGGCGGCGCCACCCCCGGGAGGAGGGGAGAGCCCGGACTCGGGAGGCGGAACGGGGCCGAACCCGAGGGAAAGAGCGAGCCCACCCCCGGAAGGCGGAGCGGGGGCGGAGCCCAAGAAAAAGGTATAGCAAACCGGAAGCGTACCAGCAGTTGGCTTCCGACTCAGAATGGGAACACAACTCGGTAACCAGTCCCACTGAGAGCTCTGAATCAGGCACCGATTCAGAATCGGAAATAACAGAATTTATGAGGTTTCTACCGAAACCGAGCAAAGCTTTCAATAATGTAGGGGAACAAACACAACACAAACTCACTGATTGGGGCAAAATAAAGGTGGCGTGTGCCGAGTGGAAACCAGCAGCAATCACGCACCCTCCACCACCACAAACTGTGCCAGTGTCACAGGGTCAGCAGGGGACATCCCAGAGCGGAACCCCTGGGTGGCCCTGGTCATGAAAGTAGGTAAAGAGCCCTTTGAGGGTGTGGGGGACATATCAGCTTTATGGGAGTCGGGACCCTCACGTTTTAGGGCTTCAGTTTTTGGCAGACACAGGATCAGACTGCACGATTATACCTCAATCAAATTGGCCCAAGGACCTTCAGAAAAGGCCCGACCGATCCAATGGGTGGTCCTTGGAAGACCGGCTCGTGCATTTTCCCCAGCAGTAGAATGCATCTCTAACCTCATCATGAAAGGCAGAAAACTTGCCTTGAAACATTTAGGGACTGAGCCAACGAGAATTCACCTTCCCTTTCACAAGCAACCGACCACAGAGTCAACCACAATTTCGGAGCACCTAGCCCTTGCACTCATCGGATTCGGAGGAGAAATCTTCTACTCCACCAGACCACCTTGGACTCAGCTGCTGACCATAGTCGACATAGACATACCACTGAAGGTCATGGACAGACCACAGCCAGGACCAACAGTTTTCACAGATGCTTCCTCCACGACTTCCACCGCGACAGCAGTGTGGCAGGCAGAAGAGCAATGGCATTGCGTCAAAGCGTGTGACCCCACACTGTCAGTGCAGCAACTGGAAGCAACAGCAGTAGTCTTGGCGTGTGGACTCTTCCGAGACGAGCACCTGAACATCGTAACAGACTCTATATTCGTGGCAAGGCTCTGCCTAGCTATGGCAGGACCAGGTGTGTCAACATCAACAGCAGCCCTGATGCTAGAAGAAGCACTCTCCTCACGAAAGGGCACAGTATCCGTCATTCACATCAACAGTCACAACCCAGTCAAAGGTTACTTCCAGATCGGAAATGACAAGGCGGATGCTGCAGCGAAAGGCGTCTGGACGTTGCAGGAAGCCCGTCAACTGCACGAATCCCTCCACATTGGACCCAAAGCACTGGCAAAGAGATGCGGAATCACCACAGCAGATGCCAAACATGTAGTGGCCACCTGTCCTCACTGCCAGAAGTCACCCCTGTGGACCAGTGGGGTCAACCCAAGAGGCCTCAAGCCCTCAGAAATCTGGCAGTCAGATTTCACCTTGTGTCAACTGCTGAAGCCTCGAGCATGGCTTGCAGTAACAGTGGACACATTCAGTGGAATGATCGTAGCCACGCAGCATCACAAAGCTAACTCTAGAGCCACAATTCAGCACTGGCTGACAGCCATGGCATGGCTTGGCATTCCCAAGCAGATTAAAACAGATAACGGTTCCAATTTCATTTCTAAACCAGTGCAGGAATTCGCCTCCAAATGGAGGATCACATTAGTACAAGGCATCCCATATAACAGTACTGGACAAGCTATAGTTGAGCGGGCAAACCAAACCCTAAAAACCAAGATAGAGGTGTTGGCAAAATCAGAAGGCTTCACCAACTCCATCCCCTCAGGAGAGCAGACACGTATATTGGCAACTGCTCTGATAGCATTGAATCAGTTCTCTAGAGGAAATGAAGCAAACAGTCCCGTTCAAAAACACTGGGCCTCCAGAGCATTAGAGGAGGGCCCGCAGGTTGTAATTAAAAATGAGCAGGGTGAATGGGAGCGGGGCTGGAAATTGATGCTTGCAGGGCGAGGGTATGCAGCTGTCAAAAAGGACGGGAAAACCAGGTGGTGTCCTCTCAAATCAATCAAACCTGATCTTCACAATGAGCAGGATGAGACTAATGAGAACTGTGAGTTTCTGTTTACAGGACATGCTGGTGGGGCGACCATGTAATGCATACACGCCCCTCCCAGAGGAACGAGACACACCACCAAACCGTCAGACAGCAGCAGAGAAACCCACGCGGGTGAGACCCAAGCATCAACGACATGTCTGTGTGATTTTGTTGTTGGGGCTTGTCACCAAAGGACAAGCCAGCCCAGACCCCTACCCACATCAGCCGTTTAGGTGGGTCATGAGACACCTTACCAGCGATAAGGTGCTCAGAGACATCACCACACCAAACACTCCATCCTTCGTGCTTCGTATTACCGATCTATTTCCAGGACGACCAAAGATAAATTCCTACTCAAATGTGTACATATCCTACTGGTGCCCAGCTTCAAACCCAGGGAAAAGTTATTGTAATTACCCTGGGTGGGGATACTGTGGGTACTGGGGCTGTGAAACCATAGTCACAGACGCCAGGCCATCAGGACCTGGGTGGGACCCACCAGAGCCCGACCAGTTCCTACGGTTCACCTGGGCACCCGCAGGTTGCAAACCACCTCTTTCTGTACTAGGAAACCCCCATCGAAACAGTTATAAAATCCCTAAATTTAAAAAATGTACATATTATAATATGACGGTCTTGCAGCCCAATCATCCTGGTTGGACAGTGGGTAAAGCATGGACAGTGGTCCTTCAAGGGTCAAAAGAGTGGGTGAATGTGCGAATTACCAGGCTCCAACCATCAGCATCCCGAGCGGTTGGACCCAACAAGGTGATTAAAAGCACACAGACAGAGAAAAACATAACTTACCCCAAAATCCTACCCGCGAGTGTCACAGAAGACCCAACCAGCGATGAGAAAGCTTTCCAGATAGGCCGATCAGCCAGGTCAGACCCAGACCCAATCCTTCGTATGTTAGATGCTACTTTTCTATCCCTGAATGAATCTAATCCTAATCTAACCAATTCCTGTTGGCTTTGTTATGATGTCCAACCCCCTTTTTATGAAGGAGTTGCTGTAAACACCTCATTCACTTACTCCAGAGCTAATGCACCTCATCAGTGCAGATGGGACACACCCCGCAGAGGTATCACCCTGAGCCAAGTCTCAGGTCGGGGCAGATGTTTTGGTAATGCAGCCCTAGCTAAGCGAAAAGGGAATGTTTGCGCCAAAATTGTAAAGCCCAACAGAAAAAATAATAAGTGGGTAGTCCCAGCTGCATCAGCAATGTGAGTTTGTCAGAGATCTGGAGTAAGTCCTTGTGTGTTTCTTCCTAAGTTCAATGATTCTAACGACTTCTGTGTCCAAGTTCTGATTGTTCCTAGGGTCCTGTACCACTCAGACGAAGAGGTATACAACCTTTTCGAAGAACCTAGCCGGCTTCAGAAAAGAGAAATAATAACAGGTATAACCATCGCAATGCTGCTCGGCTTGGGAGCAGCTGGAACGGCGACAGGTGTTTCGGCCCTAGCAACACAGCACCAAGGACTGTCTCAACTGCAAGTGACTATTGATGAGGACTTGCAGAGGATTGAGAAATCCATTTCCTATCTAGAGAAGTCAGTCTCCTCGCTCTCAGAAGTAGTCCTACAGAACAGGCGAGGACTGGACCTCCTGTTCATGCAGCAAGGAGGCCTGTGTGCAGCCTCGAAAGAGGAATGCTGCTTCTACGCGGACCACACCGGAGTCGTCAGAGACTCCATGGCAGAACTCCGAAACAGACTGGCTCAGAGACAAAAAGATAGAGAGGCTCAGCAAGGCTGGTTCGAATCCTGGTTTAACCAATCCCCATGGTTAACCACTTTGATTTCCACGTTAGTAGGCCCATTGGCAATGCTACTTTTAACAGCTATCTTCGGACCATGCCTGCTGAGCAAGATAGTTTTGTTTGTTAGAGCTCGCCTAGAACGGACTAACATTCTGTTCCTAGGCCTACATGAAATGCCGTGAATTAATCCAGGAACATTGCCAGTCACAAGCTTTTCCAAACTTGCCTGGCAAGAACTTACTCAGGTTTCCAAACTCCTTCTTCCTTTTGTTAGATACTAACTTTCTACCTCATTTAGTGCCTATATATATATATATATGTATAACTACCTCATTTCTTTTGTGATAGAGGGGGGGGAGATGTGGGGGAGATATGGGACGGATGTGGACTGGAAAGGGACAGGCGTCCGGAAGAGTGTCGGGCTGTGACGGAAGGGACAAGGCACATTCCAACCCCAGAGATAAGCTATCTCAAGGACACCAGTTCCTCTTTCTCCTTCACAAACAATACCAGTACTTTTCCATCTCCCCCCAAGGAAATGTAGTAAGACCCCCCTGACGTAGGGGAGGACCAGATAGTATTTAAACTGCATGTTTCAAATAATAAATGCTCTTAACCGTCCACCATACTGGTGTCTGCGTGTTATTAGTCCGAGCGCCACACGTAGCTTGTGGTTGCCGTGCCGTAAAGTCCTAAAGCCGAGCCACCGTGGTTGTGGCTGCAAAGCAGCAGCAACACCAGAGCCCTCTGTGCTCCCTGCTGGCCCCCTCCATCCCCTCAGCCCCACCAGCCCCTGGGCAAAGCCCCGGCCCCCTTCAGTTTCTTCAGCCCCTCACAGTCCTCTCACCCCACTCAATCCCTTCTGACCCATCCTGTCCCCTTAGACCCGCCACCCCCCTCAGCCTGTGCCACTTCCCTGTCACCTCAGTGCCACCATTGCCCTCTGCTGCCCCACACCCCTCAGTCCCCCCAGCCCCTCAAGGTCACTATCCCTGCAGTGTCACCGCCTCCTCAGCCCCCTCAGGCCCCTCTGTCTCACCGTCCTTCAGCAGCTCCTCAGGGGACACTGCCTGGGGCCACCAGCAGCTGCCACCGCTCCAGGGACCCCCGGGGCTGGAACTGCTGCCCCGCCCGGCCCGGCCGCCAGCTCGGACCCAGCACAGGGACAGGGACAGAGGGGGCACAGGGGGAAAAGGACAAAGGGAGACAGGGAAAAAGGTTAAAAACTACTCTATACCTTTACAGATACTAATCTATGAACCTAAACACACATGCAGCTCTAAGTATGTAACTATGCACATTTATAAAAATAACTATATATATATATATATAAATGTAATTATTTATATCTATAAATATAACTACGCATACATTATTTTTACTATCTTTATCTATATAAGCTATAAATGTACTGTATTTATATAAATACAATTATATAGATAGATAAATGCAACTATATAATTCTAAACAAATCACTACAGACAGAGGGATTCTACCTGCCTGGTAGTCACAGGCTCTCCCTCTGTCTCTTCCTTCCATGCAGGGCACCCCACCAGGAGATGTTCATCATGTGGGATCTGGGAAGAAAAGAGAACACTGAGTCAATATTGGCCCTTGGGCACGTTTCCCTTGGGCAGCAATTGTCCTTCTGTCACAGACTGTAAAAGATGGCCTGAAAGGCAGACTCTCACTTGGGAATTTGAAGCCGACTCTTTAGAGAACAGGGATCCTGCCAAGTTCCCAAAACTGTGTGAAGCATTCAAGTACCTCCATAAAGTCTCAGCACTCGCAGTGCAAATGGCACCCAGGAGAGCTTGAAACACAGACAGCCCCAGCTCCCCCAAAGAAGCCCAGCCTTGTTCTTTCTCTGTGCTGACAGAGAGACCTCAGCCCTCGCTGAAATGGCTGAAGCTGAAGGGTGCTGTGAGCTGAGTTACGAACCAAACTGGGACACTCAGGTTGGTGACACAACTCCCACAATGTCAGGTTTAGTCCCTGCTCTCTTGCCACAGCAGAGGACTCAGTGTCAGAGCCTCTGGAGAAGCGTGGAGGGCAGGGCTCGGGGAGCCTGTGCCAGTGCAGGATTGGAACTAAAGGCAGCAGGAAGCACCAACCCTGCAGACAAGAACTCAACTCTTCTGATCTCCCCTCCTGTCACAGGCAGGCTCAGAGCAGCCGTCTCACACCTCTCTAAACCAATGGGGGCTCTCTCCTTACCAGGCTCCTCGGGCTCTGGGGAACTGTTCCCGCAGCTCTCGGTGCCAGATGGAGCTTCCTCTGCTGCAGCCATGTTCATGGTGTCCTCTCCTGAAGGCTCAGGGGCAACATTAATATTCCCCTTGAAAGAAAAACAGAGAGAAAGGAACCCAAAGATCACTCAGCAGTTTCTTGGAATCACATCAGGGATACACTAACTGTTCTTCACCCCAAAGGCCGTGTAACACAAAAGGAACACTGCCATGTGTGAGTTTACAAAAGACAAAAGACATTCCACTTGAGAATAAGAGATTGCTAAATCCAGAAAATCCCACTCCCCACCCTGACTCTGCCCTTCCTAAATCACAAATGTACTGTAGGCAATGGGTCTGCACAGCAAGAGACAGAGAGACATTATTTGGCCAACACAACTAATAATCTACAAAAAGGGCTGTGCCAGCACTCACCCTCCAGGCAAGTCTGGGAAGAGGCAAGAGTTAAGAAAAACAAGATTTCTAATCCAAAGACTGAATCTGTCAAACAAAAGGACAAGGAAGCTGCAGCTCCAGCCCATCCCCACACACGGCTCTGGCAGCACCCACACGCACGGCAGGGCTCACACAGCAGCAGCAGCAGCAGCTGCAGCCCAGCCCTGGCTTTGCCTTGGCCTTCCAACCCAAAAGAGGCAGAGCCCACATCTGCTGCTGCAACAGAGACACCTCTGGCGTGCCCCTCCCTGCACGGGACACTTTGCCTTCAGTGGCAATTCTCCAAACACTCTTCTCTTCTTTCCCACCCAACAAAGCCTGTTAGAACCTACACAGCATCACCACAAATGCCCCTGCACGAGGCATTCTTCCCAAGGAAAAGGAACAACCAAAGGTGGCCAGCCAGGATCACACCTCTCATCCTCACTGTGGGGGAAGACTTTTTCATTCCCTCTTCTTTTGGAAATCTTGCTTGATCAAGAATAAATAGATAACTAAATAAGAATGGGAATAATTAAACTCAAGGATCCTTTGCTTCTCAGCCATGTTACAATGTCCAATTAGATAATTAAAAAGGAATGAAAAGAATTAAATTCAAGGATCCTTTGCTTCTCAACCATGTACCAACATCCAATTAGATAACTAAATAAGAATGGAAATAATTAAATTCAAGAATCCTTTGCTTCTCAGCCATGTTACAATCTCCAATTAGATAATTAAAAAGGAATGAAAAGAATTAAATTCAAGAAACCTTTGCTTCTCAGCCATGTAACAACATTCAAAACTCTCAGTCCAGCCTCTTTCATTCCCATCCAATGGGGTTACCTGAGCACAGGGAGACTTTTCAGGCAGGAAGCTCCTGATCTCCCGGATCATCTTCTCAACAGCCAGGCCAAGATCCAGCTGGGGTGATTCCTCTCCTGCAGGTGCACTGAGCTGGAGGCCGTTGATGCTGCACAGCCAGCACTGCCAGCTGGAGCATCAGGGGCTGAAGTGCCCGGTGCAGCTACAAGAATCCAAACCCGTGAGTCAGGCTCCAGAGTGTGGCTTTGGGACACAGAGCTCTATTGCTGCCCTGGATCAAACATCAGAGAAAGCACACAGGAAAACCAGGCAGAGAATCTTTTGACTTTCTAGTGTCCCTTTCTAGTTGGCTTGACAATTTCTGTCTTAGAACGACAGAGCACTGGGAAAAAATACTTTAAAGAATCACTTTTCATGACCTTTTGGAAAAGCAAGACTAGAACTCTTTTCCTACCTGGTGGGTTGGAGGCTGGGGGATGCTGCTCCCCGTGGAGCTGCTGGAAGCTGCAAGGCTGGAACCTGAGCACCTCCTGGTCGAGCGGAGGCAGCTGCTCCCCGTACAGCTCCTGGAAGCGGCTGGGTGGCCCCTCCCGTCCGAGCAGCCGCAGCCGCTCGCCTTGGAACCCGAGGACGTGGCAGGGCGGGATCCGGGGCACCTCCCGCTCGGCGGGCAGCGGCCGCTCCGCGTAGAGCTCCTGGAAGCGGCTCGGCCCCTCCCGCCGGGCCGGCCCCGGCCGGTCCCTGTGCAGCAGGTGGAAGCTGCAGGGCGGGCGCGGCCGGGCCGGGGCCGGGGCCGGCGCAGCTCCTGCCCGCCTGGCAGCGCCCGCTCCCTGTGCAGCAGGAGGAAGCCGCTGGGCGGGCACCCGGGCGGCAGCGGCGGCCGCTCCCTGGGCAGCGCCTTGAAGCGACCGCGCCTGCGCCGCCCGTCCGGCAGCGGCCGCGCCCCGGGGAGCTGCTGGGAGCCGCTCCCGCCCCGCCTGCGCCCCTCCCGCCCCGCCGCCAGCCGCTGCCTGCTGGCCGCGCTCCGGCGCCGGATGCGGAGCAGGAGCTCGGGGCGGTCACGGCGAAACCAGGGGCTGCTATAATGGAGCCAGGCCCCCTCATCGCCCGGCGCAGCAGCGCCAGCCCGGCCCGGCACCTTGCGGAAGCCGTAGCGGTTCAGCTGGCGCACGAAGCTGCTGAACTGCGTGGCCCTGAAGGTGTGCGGGGCCGGGCCCTGAGCACCACCTGGGCTGAGCAGCTCCCGCTCGAAGAGGGAGCGGTCTATGAGCAGCCCCCGGGCCTGGCTGTCCCAGCGCACAGAGCGGACGCGGGGGCTGTTCACCAGGTGCCACAGCTTGGCGGCGAAAGTGCGGGCGTTAATCCCAGCGGGCAGCGGCACCTCCACCATGGCGTCGATCGCCGCCTGTGCCACAACGCCCAGAGCGCAACGGCCGCGGGCACAGCGCGGGCGCGGCGGCTCCCGGGGCTGGCCGGGCACGGCAGGGCAGGGCCAGGGGCAAACCCTTGCTTGCTCTGCCTGCACGCATCCTGCCTTTGCTTGGCAGCACAGCCCCAAAGCACCAAGGCAAGGTAACAGAAAAGCTGCTTCCCAGGCAGTTGGCCTCCAGCAGCTGTTGGTGCATGGGCTAATTCCTCCCCGGGCACAAGACTTGTCACTTCCCTTTGTTGAACTTTATCTGATTTCCCTCAGGCCAGTTCTTTAGCCTGCCAAGGTCCCTCTGAGTAGCACAAGCAGTTGGTGTAGCAGCTGCTCCTGCCACTTTTGTGTTGTCTGCAAACTTGCTGAGGGTAAACTGCACCTCCAGCCCAGCCATTCATGAAGACTTTAAAGAGTATCTGCCCTGCTATCAGCCCCTGGGGGTCAGAGCACAAGGACTTACCTCCAGCTCTGCTTTCTGCCACTGATGACAATCTTCTGGGCCCAACCACCCATCCATTTTTCAGTCTTCTTCCCAGGGCATATGGACAGTTTGTATTTAAGGATGTTGTAGGAGACAGTCTCCAAGGCTTTGGTAAAACTGACATCATCCATTGCTCTACCCAAATGCTATCAAATTGGCTGTCCTGTTTCAAATTCACACCCAGTTGCTGCCAGTTTCCCCCAACATGGTCCCAGTATTCCCAATGGTGTCCCCTGCAATATCATTCCAGACACCCCCAGTATATCCCAGTTTCCCCCAGCATGCTCAATCCCAGTCACCCCAGAGTCCTCAGTATTGTTACAGTTGCCCCCAACATCATCTTACTCATTCCCAGTATATCCCAGTTACCTCCACCACACACCAGTCATTCACAGTTGCTCCCAGTCACTCCCAGTAGCCCTCAGTGTGGTCCAGTTGCTCCCAGTATTTCCATGTCCATGCTCCAAGTGCTGCGGCCAGACCTGATCCGTGGGGATGGGAATGTCCCACTCCCTTCCCAGGGCAGGGTAACACCTGAGCCAGGTGTGCAGGGCAGGACCTTGCCCTGAGCCCAAGCCCTGTCCCACCTGCAGGATCTGCTTCCCCTGGGGCTCTTCCTGCTGCGGCCCCAAGCCCAGCTTGGTGCTGAACAAAGGGGCTGGGGCGGGGTCATCCCCTGGTGGGGACTGTGCACCCCCTCTGCCCCCTCCCCAAATTCCCTCCTGGGGGGCAGCAGGAGCTGGGGCAGGAGCCCTGTGGGGAGGGAAAAAGGAGGTGATACTGGGACGGTGACACTGTCCTCCCCCAAGCTCCGGGGAGGGGACACACATGGCCCCTGGGGACCCCCTCTCAAATTCTTCTGCAGCGCCAGAGGATGAACCCAAACATGGAACCCCCAAACACCGGCAGCATCTTTGGGGCCAGGTCTGGTGGCAGCTTTGGGAGTCTGGGGGAGTCACAACTGCCCCAAAACCTCCTCCCAGCCCCAAAACCACTCCCAGACCTCCAAGCCAAACCCAAAGCTCCTGCCCAGGACACTTCCAACCACTCCCTGCAACAGAAATGGCTCCAAAACCCACAAAACCCCCTTCCCATTTCCCACAAGCCTCACTCAAATTCCCTTCAAGCCCCAAAGTCCTGCCACGACCCCAAACCTCCCTCACAACCCCCCCCCCAATAAGGCCACAAATCCCCTCCCAGCCCCACAAATGCCCCCAGGAGCCACAAAAGCCTTGCTCAGTCCCTCCAGGAGTCCCTAAAACCTTTCCCAGCCCCACAGAGCACTGACCAGGAGAGTTTGGTGGACAGGAACATCCACAGCCAGGAGCAGCTCAGGCACTTCAGCAGTGGTTTGGGCACTTTGGGGGGAACACCTCGGATAGGGAGACCCAGGCCAAAGACTGGGACAGACAACCAGAATTCCTGGAGAACAGAGGGGCTCAGGTGGACACATTCTGCTGCAACAACTACGAGATCATGGCCATGTCCCTTGGCTTGGGTGGTCCCAGAACACCTAACCCCCCCTGAATATTCCCCTGAACCCCACATTGACACTCAAATCCCAGTAAAATGATTCAGCTTTAGATCTCTTTGCTTCATTTCTTTTTTTTTACCCCAGTTGTGGGTGTTTTGAAGGGATAAACATGATAATTTTTCAGGTGGGAAAAGATCTTCAAGATCACCCAGCATTGCTTGATGCCACATGAAGAAAAAACTGGAAAGAGGAGATTTTTTGGGCTGTAACATCAACAAATCAGCTCTTTCCAATGAATTTCCAGTGTTGATCAGAGTCTTGATGGATGTTCCTGTCCCAGAATTCTCCAAGGTGTCTATGGGGAGCCAGGAGGACAAGGAGACCACCAGCCAGGTGTCTTCCCAACCTGAATCACTGGGAATGTGGGTCACCAGGGCTCTGCCCAATGTGGGTCCTCCTATGGGGGATGGAGTTGGAGCAGAGCACGAAGCTCTTCCTGCAGTCGGGAAACTCGCAGGGCTTCCCTTACTGGTGCCTCTGTTGGTGTCTGGTCAAGCGAGAGCTCCTGGAAAAGCTCTTCCCACACTGGGGACACTCGTAGGGCCTCTCCCCAGTGTGGATGCACCGGTGGGTGATGAGGTGGGAGTTTCGCTTGAAGCCCTTCCTGCAGTCAGGGCAGCAGAAGGAAATTTAGGGGAGGATGTTGCAGAAAGAGGCTGTGGACATTGTGGCTGGAAAGCAGGGGATGGAGAGTGAAGCACTAAGAAGATTCCCTTAGTGCAAATAACTGCACTTCCATGATGAGGACAAAACTTGCCTAAACTGAACATTCAATCTCAAACCCATCCAATTTTATGCAGGAATGCCAGGAAAAACACTTCACCTCCTGCATGCATTAATGGGTGCTGGAGTACAGAGTGCACCCTGTGAACTCCCAGGGATTGGAGGCTGCACTGCGGGCTGCCAGGAACCACTTGCCAGGCACGGCAGAGGTTGTACATCTGTTCAAACTCATGGCAACTGCAGAGGATTCTTTCCAAGTCTCACTCCATCCCATTGCACAGGCACTGCTCCTGCCAGCATGTAGAGGTCAGGAACAGGGACAATGCAGGTGACAGGGACAATGGGCAAGCAGCGAGTGCTGTGCCAGCACGGCCAGAATGGTGCAAGAGGCAGCACCAAACAGGCTGAGGCATCCAGAGCAACCCCTCTGTGCAGGCCTCGGGGTGAGCACACAGCTTCAAGAACGTCATGTGCTCATCCCAGAGAGCCTTCTCTGCAGCTCTGGGGTAACCCTGTCAGCTTCCTGCTGGATTTCACAGCAGAAAGAGAAATTGTTCTCTCCTTCTGCCCATCTCAGCTACACAGAGGGGAGGGTGGGAGGCCATCTCTCCATCTGTGCAGGTGTTCAAGCTAAGCCAGCCAGTCTGTAGGGTTTTAATGCAAATAAACCAGGATAGAGAACTACAACCAACAAGAAAAACCCACACCATATCTGCATTCCAAACCCCCATTTTAAAACACCTGAGCCTCAGCCACGCCCAGCTCTGGCCTGGGGGCGGGGCCAACTGCAGAGATAGGGGCGTGGCTTGGGCAGAAAGGGGCGGGGCTTCACTATATAGGGCATTGGTGGGCATGGCTAAACTACATAGGATAAATGGCAGCTGTGGGTGGGTGTGGCCTATGAAAGGGGTGTGGCTTTGGGAAAGGGGGGGTGGCTACACCCAAGGGGGTGTAGCTTGCTAAAAGGGGCGTTGCTTAGCCCACATAGGGATGATGGGCAGCTTAATGTGTGTGTGGCTTAAGCAAGGGGGCGTGGCTTGAGAAAATGGGGTGTAGATCACCAGAACAGCCCCTGCTCCATGAATGGCTCCTGCCACCAAGCCTCAGCCTCACTTGGGAGTGAAAAGTGCGTGGCCAGGTGAGAAAAGGGCTTTGCCAGGCGAGGAAAGGGCGTGGTTTAAAGTGGGCAGGGTCAGATTGGCCATGGCCTCACCAGGTTGCAGTGTCACCTGGTGAGGGATGGAGTCAGGCTCCCAGGTGACCTCCAGGTGTGCAGGGTAGTTGCTGGGACAGGGAGGTGGCAGAGCTGATGTCACCCATCAAGGTGTGCCACGTGTGTGGTGGCCATGCCCACTCCCCTCAAGCCACGCCCACCCCGGCCCCACCCTCCTGCCTTCAGGGCTGAGGATACCCAGGTGTGGCTGGGGCGTGGCCACCCCTCCCCTAAGCACCAGGGCCTGGCCAGGGCAGAGCTGTCCAGTGTTGCCCTCAGCTCTGGGCACTCTGGGTTCACCTGTGGGGGAAAAATAGCAGAGTTTCGGGCATTTTCCCACCCGAAATTGGCAATTTCCAACCATGAAATTTGTGGGTTTAACCCCTAAATGTTTGGGATATCAGGTCTATCCATTGACATGCACAGAGGTATTTTTGACATCAGGTCTACCCAATGAAATGACAGGCAAGGAAAGGAAATCAAATCTTTGCACTGAACTGAATGGAGAAGAAAAGACATCGGGTCTACACATTGAAATCAATGGGTAGAAAAGGACACCAGGTCTACCCCAATAACGACAATAGGGATTTAGGGACACCAGGTCTACCCCTGTTCAAGTCGATGGGGATTTTACGGCCAGATCGAACCCTTAATAGGGCTTGATTGGGAAGGGTTACTGGTTAAACTGGGAGCACTGGGAAGGGCTAAGGGGAAGCTCTGGGGAGGAACTGGAAGCAGTGGGGAGGAGTTGGAAGCACTGGGAGGGAGAAACGGGAAACTGAGCAAACTCCAAGCAGTGGGAGGGGTTACTGGGAGCACTGGGAGTGTCCTAGGGGAGGAATTGGGGTTGCTGGGAGATTCAGGGCATTACTGGAAACACTGGTAAGGGTTACTGAGGATAAATGGAGGTAAACGGGACACCAGGTCTACCCCAATAATGTCAATACGGATTTAAGGACCCCAGGTCTACTCCAATAATGTCAATAGGGATTTAGGGACACCAGGTCTATCCATTAAAGTCAAAGGGATAAGTGGGACACTGCATCTACCCAGTCAAAGCAGGGGGGAATCACGACCACCCAGTTTTTGCAGGGGCCCAAGAATTTTGGGAGGTACCCAGGTGTATCCAAATGATTTTGAGGGGGAGTCCAGGTGATTTCGGGGGGTATGCAGGCAATTTTTGGGGGGATCCAGGTGTTTTTTTGAGGGAACACATGTGATTTTTGGGCTACCCAGCTGTACCCAGGTGATTTGTGGGAGATCCAGGTGATTTTGGAGGTACCTAGGTAATTTGGGGGGGGGTATCCAGGTGACTTTTAGGAGTATCCAGGTACCTTTTGAGTGTTCCCAAGTGATTTTGGGGGGATACAGGAGATTTGGGGTGGTATCCAGTAGATTTTTTGGGGGTACCCAGGTGACTTTGAGGGGACCTAGGTGATTTGGGGGGTTCCCAAGTGTCCTCACTCACCCTGAAAGGCTGGAATAATGTGACGGCCACCCTTGTGTCCTCTCCTTCGACGTGGACACAGATGACCCTCAGTGGTGGGGGGACTCTGGGGGGACACTCCGACATTCAGGGGCCACCCAAACATTTGGGGGGCACTGAATTATGATTTTAAAGAGTTAAGATTATAGCTATACAAAGGAAGTAATTTATATGGATAAGAGTGTAAATTAGATAGGCAAATGATAGGTTAATGATTATTAGATGCCTAAACTAGAGCTAATTGCTGTATTGTTTGCCATTATGAGCTTTATACAAGGAAGTGGAATAAGTGAACCATTATAAGAACAGACTGAAACCAGTAGAACAATGACCAGCACCTGGACTTTATATCAATCAATCACAAAGCAGGAAACCTTGGATTGTGCCAGAGGGTCACAGAGACCTGAGGAAGACTCTCCTGACTTCATCCTTTGAGAACACTGATCCAATTCAAAAGAATTGCTCACAACTGAAGGACTAATAGCCTCAATAAATAAAGAGCAGGGATGGAAGATGCTGGGGTTATGCACATGTATTTTATATAAAATCTTGGGAAATAAATAGAAGGCAAAAAACCTTGGATGATGCAGTCACACCTTTCAGAGACGACTCCCGTGCCATCTGCTGGTGTTAATAAACATACCACTTTTTAACTTTAACTAAATAGTCTCTGTCCATGACCATATCTGTTTTTAATGATTAACACTTGAGATTGTCTAAAACTTAGAAGTTTTAGATTGCTAAAAAAGGAAGAAAACCCATCTTTGCCAGAGTGCACCCAGTTGTCAGAGCAAAGCAGGTCCCAGATGAGTGAGGAAAGACAGGATGGGGTTGGAGAATGTGGAGCAAGGTTGTCCACACTGGGTGAGACCTCAAGGCACAGCTTCTCTGAGCAGGCCAGACATCCTGAGGAGAGACCCTGGATCAATATCAATCCCTGAATGTTGCAGTCATCTCTTCTCTGAAGAGAAAAATACATCCTTGAAAATAGGAATGTGGGTTCATTAAAAGCTCTATGAAATATTTCTCCATAACATTATGAAAAAAAGACTTCCTAGTTAACTGCATCAGACCAGAGGGAAATCAAGGCACAGCCATGGTATGTCAGGACTTGCCTGATCCTAATGAGCCCCGTGGTGCATTTGGTGCTGAGCCTTGGAACCTCAGGGCCTGAGAGGAGATTGCACAAACCTGTCCAGGAGTCAAAGTCAGAGGAAACACCCAAAGTGTCTCAGAGCATTAATGGGTCCCACTATGGTCAATGCCCAACACAGGCTCCTCATGAGGTCTGTAGAGGAGGGAACTGGAGGCCAGGACTGCACAAAAACCTCTCAGAGACTCAGTGTGGGATGGAAAATCCAAAGGAAAATTCAAAGTATTTTAAAAATCTTGAGTATCTCAAAGCATTACTGAGACCCATTGTGTGTCAGTGCAAAGCTATCAAGAGACTCATTAAAGCAGATAATTGGAGGCCAGGAATGTACAAAAACTTCTCAGACACTCAGTGGCAAAAAGAAGTATTTAAATTAACCCTGAGTACCTTGAAGTATTAATAAACCCCACTGAGTATTTTTACTAGTTAAGAATCCCAAGGGACTCGTTAAAGCAGATAATTGGGGCCGTGATTGCACAAACCTCTAAGGATCAGTGTCAAAAAAAAGTTCTGTAATAAACTTTGAGTACTCTGAAGTATTAATGAGCCCCAATGAGTGTTTTTACTGACTAAGAACCCCAAGGGACTCGTTAAAGTAGATAATTGGGGGCCATGATTGCACAAACTTTTCCTAGAGTCAGTTTTCAAAGGGAAACACCAAGTACCCTAAAATAACTGGAGTACCTTGAAGCATTAATGAGCCCCACTGAGTGTTCTTACTGACAAAGCCTCTCAAGGGACCAATTAAAGCAGATAATTGGAAGCCAGGATTGCAGAAACCTCTCAGAGACTCCAAGGCAAAAGCCAAACCCAAAGTCCTTGGAAAAACCTGCAGTTCCTGGCAGCATGAAGGAGCCCCCCAGGGCCATTGCTGACCAAGGCTCCTTCCCCAGGGACTCCTTCCAGCACATCCTGGAGGCCACTGGCATGGGAGGGGGATGCTGAGGGCAGCACAAGGGGCTGACAGTGCCCAGCCTTGCTGGGGCTGTGCCAGGAGGCCCCAGGGCCTCAGGACAAGGGATCTCCTCAGTGTCCTTGGTGGCACAGAGGCTGCTGTGGCCCAGGGCACCAAGACTTGGCTTCTCTTTGTCCCCACCTGTCATCACTGCTTGCAGTTCTCTGCTCTGCCTGGGGCCTGGGGACACTTTCTGTGTCGTGTCCCTCGGTGGGACCCATTAAAACTTGCAGAAACTTTGGAGGTGGCTTCTGCCTTGGAGTTCCTGAGAGGTTTCTTCAGCTCCCTCTCAGGGACTGATGTTCAGGGCGTCAGCACAAAGCCCTGAGAGGGTCATTAAAGTCCTTGTGCTGTGTCTGTGCTGTTGAGATGGGCTGAGCTCATCATCCAGAGGGAGATACTGGCAACCAAGAAGAGCTTAAAACCACATTTCTCTGGATAAGCAGCTTTTCTGCCAGCCCAGCAGGGCTGGGGCACTGCCTGCAGCCACCCCGGGCACAGCACACAGGCACACAGGGCTTCAGCTCAGCCTGGGCTGGCAGCACAGAGCAGAGCTCACTCAGGGCTCACTGGAGGAGAAATCCTCCCAGGCTTGCAAACAGTCACTCTCTGGCTGGGGAAGAGAAGCTGCAGCTCCTGCAGGGATCTCCTGAAGCTGCCACATCCCCCAGCTTGGAGCACCTTCCAGGAGCACTGTGGGAGCTGCTGCAGTGCAGGGATGTGGCCCTAGGGCAGGGCTGGGTTTCCCTGCTGCCCCAGCCCAGGCCCAGCACAAGGCAGCTCCCTGGGGCCAGGCTCTGCTGCAGGGCTGAGCAGCCGGGGCTGCAGCCAGGGGTGCCCAGGGCTGTGGTGCAGAGCAGGGTCCTGCAGCCCAGGGCGCTGTATTGGCCCAGGGACTCTGCTGCCTGCCAGGGACAGCTCTCAGCCGGCCCGGGGAGCTGCTGCCAGCGCTGGGGAGAAGCTGTGGGGGGAAGGAGCCACCCTGAGCAGGGCAGCTGCTGCTGCTGCTGCTGCTGCTGCTGCTGAGAGGGGCTGTGTGGGGCAGGGCTGCTCCCAGCTCCACACCAGCCTGGGCACAGCTGCGGAGGACACTTGCCAAAAGAAGGTAAGCCTGGCATTGCTGTAAAGATCAGGAACTTCCCTGAGAATGTTTTCAATTTCCTGCTTGGAGAAGGATTGGAAAGTTGGGGAGATGAGAGAAAGATTTTTACTTTTTAATACATTTTTTCATGTATTTTTAGCTCTGTTAACTACTTATATATACTTATAAAACTATAATTCTTAATTAACACTTTTCAACTACTATTACCTATTTATATATGTATAATCCTTAATTAACTCTAGTAGCTTTCCTGCCCTTTCTCTTAAATTTTAGAACAATTAGCAGACCTGAATACATTCATGATATACTGTATAGTCTTATTATCAGGAAGAGGACCTACAAAAAGAACATTTTGGTTTTTAACCAGAGTGTGAGCAGTCATTAAAATAAGTGGGACAAAGAAGCCCTTGGACCTGCTCCAATGGGTTGACCCAGGTGTGTATAACTGGGGCAACTGAATCTCCTTTTGCATATTCCTATTAAATATCCTAATTAAAAAAAATTTTAGAAATTGCTTAAATCAGGGGCTGGCTAAGCCTCATCCCCTCTGGGACACCTGGAAGCTTCCAATAAAGGTCTGGTTGGTACTTTACTGTTCTAACATTTTACAAGGGTTTGTTTTTTTTTTCTATTTTAGTTACAGGCAAAAGAAGGATTAGAGAAGCAGAACAGGAATTGCAATCACAAAACCACAGAACATTCTGAGTTGAAAGGGACGCCCAGGATAAACAAAGTAATATTGCAACATTTACAGGGACTCCAGAACTGTAACTTTGGGTGGTCAGTCTCCCTGCTGGGAGCCTCCTAAAGGGCCTTCAGCCACTGCTCAGCCCTGCACAGCCCCAGCAACACCTTGGCAGGGCCCAGCAGGGCTCTCCTGAGCTGCCCTTGCCCACCTGCAGACAGAGCCTGCCCCAGCCAGGGCCCTGCAGACAGGCAGGTTTCTGTAGGGCCGGGCCCAGGGCACAGAGGGTGGGATGGGCTCTGTGAGCGCTGGCAGGGACAAGGCTCCTGTCAGGAGGGAAATGTGCGGGCCCAGGGAGATGCTGAGGGAAGGAGAGGGGGCTGGAGAGAGAAGTGGTGGGGGCAGGAGGGCACTGTGGGTGTGTGGGAGGTGGCGTGCCCAGCTGGCTACAGGAACACTGACCTTGCCCAGAGCCCTTTGGAGAGGGTGAGACATTGAGGGATCCCTCTGCTCTGGGCAGGGTCTGGTTTATTCCAGGGTGACAGGGGAGTGTGATTGTGCTCTGATTGCAGCCAAAGCTGCAAATCCAGAGCAGCTGGGAACAAGCCCATCCAGCCCCTCACCTTCCCTGAGCCACAGGGAATCCTTTGCCTCTCTCATCTCTCAGTGGCAAACTCTGAGTGCAGCAGGAATGCTGGGGATTTCTGACCTCAGAGAAACAGGAATGATGTGTGGGCAGGAAAATAATGGCTAAACTTCTTTCCTGCTCTCCATGTCCTTTAAAACTGGGAGTGCAGATAGCAAAGGCCTTTCTGCATTAGGAGTGATTTCAGTGACAAATCCTGAATATCCAGCCTTGTCCCTCTGCCACATGGCCACAAATCCAGGGCAGCGGGGCAGGGATGGCTCCTCGAGAGCCCCCACACACAGGCCTGGCTGCTCCTGGCACACTCAGACAGCAGAACTGGAGCTCAGGCAGGGACCTGGGGGAAGGTTTTCCCAGAGCAGGAACAAGGGTGGGTGAGTCACAGTGGGAGAGTCTACAGGGAATGGCCCAGGTTTGGCTGAAAGCAGCCTCTGCTGACTTGTCCCTGTCCTTTATCCATGAACAGGTGCCCGTGGCCAGCCAGAGCAAATGTCCAACAGCAGCTCCATCAGCCACTTCCTCCTGCTGCCATTGGCAGACACGCGGCAGCTGCAGCTCCTGCACTTCTGCCTCTTCCTGGGCATCTCCCTGGCTGCCCTCCTGGGCAACGGCCTCATCATCAGCGCCGTAGCCTGCGGCCACCTCCTGCACAGCCCCATGTTCTTCTTCCTGCTCAACCTGGCCCTCACTGACCTGGGCTCCATCTGCACCACTGTCCCCAAAACCATGCACAATTCCCTCTGGGATACTAGGACCATCTCCTACACAGGATGTGCTGCACAGCTCTTTTTCTTTCTGTTCTTCATTGGAGCAGAGTATTATCTCCTGACAGTGATGTGCTACGACCGCTACGTATCCATCTGCAAACTCCTGCACTACGGGACCCTCCTGGGCAGCAGAGCTTGTGCCCACATGGCAGCAGCTGCCTGGGCCTGTGCCTTTCTCAATGCTCTGCTGCAGATGGAAATACATTTTCGCTGCCTCTGTGCCATGGCAATGCCCTGGGCCAGTTCTTCTGTGAAATCCCACACATCCTCAAGCTCTCCTGCTCCAAATCCCACCTCAGGGAAACTGGGCTTCTTGTGTTTCCATCTGTTTAGGACTCGGATGTTTTGTGTTCATTGTTTTCTCTTATGTGCAGATCTTCAGGGCTGTGCTGAGGATCCCCTCTGAGCAGGGACAGCACAAAGCCTTTTCCACCTGCCTCCCTCACCTGGCCGTTCTCTCTCTGTTCCTCAGCACTATCATATTTGCTCATCTTAAGCCCCTCTCCATCTCCTCCCCATCCTGGATCTGGCCCTGTCAGTTCTGTACTCGGTGGTGACTCCAGCCCTGAACCCCCTCATCTACAGCCTGAGGAACCAGGAGCTCAAGGCTGCAGTGTGGAGACTGATGACTGGATGTTTTCAGGAACATTAAACTGCTGCCCAATTTCTGAAAATAACTTGTAATAAAAGTCATGTTTGATACTTCATGTGTATTTTGTTATGTGGGTTTTGCATTTTTTTTAACCTTTTCCACAAATAAATGTCATTGTTTGTTTGATTTCTTTTTTTTTTTTCTCTCCACGTTCCCAGTGGCCACCTACTGTGCCAATGAGGGGCTGCTCTACTGGTGGCTTAAAACAAATACAAGGATCTCCCTTTAGCCAAGTTTTGTGCAGAGATGCCCCTTTGGTTCCCTTCTCTGCAGCTGCAGCAGCAATGTCTGTGTGCAGAGCTGGGGGCAGATCAGTGCTGGCACAGCAGCTGTGCCCAGCAGCAGCAGCAGCAGCCCTTGGTGTTGCCAGTGCTGCTGCCGTGGCCCTGCCCCGCTGCCCTGCTGGCCCTGGTGTTGCTGTAGGGCCTGAGTGCTCTCCGGGCCGGGCACAGTGCTGGGGGTGGCAGTGCCGGGGCTGCAGCAGGGACAGGCCATGGGCACTGCTGGGGCAGCGCTGACGCCTCAGGCCAGGGGCTGGGGGCTGCAGGCTCCTTGCCCAGGCTCTCTCCAGAACACTTTGCCCAGGCCAAGGCTGAGCCCAGAAAAGCCCCGGGAGCAGCCCCAGGCTGGCCGTGGGCAGGCTGGGGGGCAAACAGCATGGCTGGGGCTCTGCAAGGGGCCTGGGGGAGACAAGGGGAAGGAGCAGCAGAGCAGGGGCTGATCCATCCCCACTGCGCTGGACACCCCAGGGCAGCGTCCCACAGCGTCCTCATGCACCTGCCAACAACATCCCCCCTCTGCAGCCCTGGCCTCTCCCCCAGCTCACACAGGTGCCACATCCTTGAAGGCACAGACACGGCAGCACTGCCTCAGGAGCCCCTGTTTGCACTGCCCAGAGCCGGCGTCAGCACCCCCATGGTGTTGGTGTGGGGAGATGAACCTGAGGGAGCACAAATGCCATCAGCCCCTGGGGCCAGCAAGGGCTGGGGACAGCAGGGAAACCCCTCAGGTTTGTGGTGGCCTCTGAAGTCACACAGAAAGTTTGTTCCCATCAGCTGGGAGTTTCCTGTGCCACTGCAGACGTTGTTGCTCCAGAGCCAGGACTGCCTGGCAGCCACCCCCAAACTGCCCTGACCATTTCCTTTGCTTCATTTTGGTTTTCTTTACTCTTCTTCTTGCCACCCCTTTTCCTGCCCCTGCAAACAGCCCATCCCTGGTTGTCCTTTCCTCTCTGGCCTCACTCACAATTTCCCTTCTTGAGTTGTCACTATGAAATGTCCCTTGGGGAGCAGGATCATCCTCCAAGTGCTTCAGGAATTGTCTGCAGGCTCCTGCAGTGCCTCGTGCTGCTCCCTTGCCAGAGGCACCACAGGCCAGGGGGGCCCATCTGGCCTGGTGTTTCTGGCTATGGGGCTCCCTGTTGTGGGCAAGGAGGAGGAACTGCAGAGGCTCATCAGGACTGACAGGATGGGCTTGGGGGCTGTGAGGAGAAGCTGAGGGTCTTGGGCTGCTGCACCTTGTAGAGAGTAGGCCCAGGTTTCATCCTGCAAACTGCTGCAAGGGTGGTTTCCAGAGAATCCCAGTATCAGGAAGGTTAGAAAAGATCTTGGACATCATCAAGTCCAACCCTGTACCCTGAATCTGCCTTGTCTTGCCTGAACCTCCTCTTCTCCAGGAAAAAACAACCCCAGCTCCCTCAGCTGCTCCTCACAGGATTTGTGTTCCAGACCCCTCTCCAGCCTTTTTGCCCTTCTCTGGACACGCTCCAGCCCCTCCATGTCCACCCTAAATTTGGGGCCCAGAACTGGACACAGCACTCGAGGTGCTGCCCAACCAGTGCTGAGCACAGGGGAAGAATCACTGCCCTGCTCCTGCTGGCCACACTGTTCCTGATCCAGGCCAGGAGCCATTGGCCTTCTTGGCCACCTGGGCACACTGCTGCCTCATGTCCAGCCTGCTGTCCATCAGTCCCTGCAGGTCCCTTTCTGCCTGGCTGCTGTCCAGCCACTGTCCCGAGCCTTTTAGTTCTTCAGGGGTTGTTGTGGCCAAAGTGCAGGACCTGGCACTTCGCCTTGTTAAACCTGACATTGTTGGATTTTGCCCCTGGATCCAGCCTGTCCAGGGCCCTGTGCAGTGCCCTCCTGCCTTCCAGCAGATCAACACTCCCAGCCAGCTTGGTGTCACCACAGTTCCATTAGCCTTGAGTGTCACAATAGTATCCATGATTTCATGAGGCCTCCCAGTGTCACAATGTCCCTTTGCTTCCTTGGGACCCCTTGGTGTCCCAAAGTCCCTTGGATCCTTGGGCCCCGCAGTGTCACAATGGTCCTTGGTCTCTCAAGGCCCTGCAGTGTCACAATGGATCCTTGGTTCCATGTGGTCTGGCAGTGCAGCAATGCTCTCCTTGCTTCCACAGTGTCACAATGGCCTCTTGCTCCCAAGGGGCACCACAAAAGTGTCAAACATGTTTCCTTCATTCCAGGAGTCCCTGAGGAGTAACTCTTGTCCTTTGGTTCATGGGGCCCTGCAGTGTCCATGGCCCCATCATGACACCAGGTCCTGCTCTGTCCCAATGCTCTGCAGGCTTCCAAAAGGCCCTGCAGTGTCACAGGGCCTCTTGGTTCCATCAGGCCTCAGAGGGCCACCATGAATTCCTTGGTGCTGCAGTGTCACCATGGAGCCCTGGTCACACAAGATCCTGCAGTGTCACCAGGGACCCTTGGTTCCATGGGGCACCCCAGGTCACAATTGTTCCCTCAGTTCCAAGAGTCCTTGCAATGGAACAATGGCCCCTGGATTCCATTGGGCCCAGGTGTCTCAAGGCTCTCCTTGGTTCTGCAGTGGCACAATGGCCCCTTGGTTCAACAAGGCCCCACAGGGTCACCGTGGCCTCTGTGGTTCCACCAGGCCCCAGATGTCACCATGGACTCCTTGCTTCCATTCAGCCCCACAGTGTCACAATGGCCCCTGGCTCTATGGTGCCATGTCATACACAGTGTCACTCTGGTCCTCTTAGTGCCACCAGGCCTGCAGTGTCACAATGGTCCCTTGCTTCCCCAGGGCCCTGCAGTGTCACCATCATCAGAGAATCCACCAGGCGGGAAAAGGCCTTGGAGAGCATCAAGTCCAATGGGACCCAACACCACCTTGTCACCCAGACCATGGCACTGAGTGTCACATCCAGTCTTTCCTTAAACACTTCTAGGGATGGTGACTCACCCACCTTCCTGAGAAGCCAATTCCATTGCCCAATCACCCATTCTGTAGAGAATATGTTCTAAAGTCCAGCCTAAATATCTCCTGGTGCAGCTGAAGGCTGTGTCCTCTTGTTCTGTTACGGTTCCGTGGGAAAAAAGACCAACCCCCAGCTGGCTGCACCCTCCTGTCAGGGAGTCACAAAGATGGATGAGGTCTCCCCTGAGCCTCCTCTTATCCAGGATAAACACCCCCAGCTCCCTCAGACACTCCTCACAGGACTTGTCTTCCAGACCCTCACCAGCCTTGTTGCCCTTCTCTGGACACCCTCCAGCCTCTCCATGTCCTTCCTAAACTGGGGGGCCCAGAACTGGACACAGCACTCAAGGTGCTGCCCAACCAGTGCTGAGCACAGGGGAAGAATCACTGCCCTGCTCCTGCTGGCCACACTGTTCCTGATCCATGGGAGTGCCAGGGGTTGGGTGAGGGAACTGGTGGGGGGGTTGGGGACAAAATCTGATTGATTGTGAGCCATGAAGGGTCTTGATTTTCATGTCTATTCAGACTACTTTAGCAGGTGCTTAGGGTGAATATCAATTGGACATTGCTGATAGGAATCTATAAACAGTAAAAGAAAAGAAGACAAAATATTTTTCTCTGTATTGTTTTCAATATAGAATATTCACTTAGAATACACTTCTGAAACCTGTCTAATTGACCACAGAAGAGTTGAAAACTGAAATTATTCTCAGGGGCTTTTCTTGCTTGAGTTTTTTTAACAAATGTTTTGAATTTTTCTCACTGAATTCCTGAACTGAAGAGCACAAGAAAAAAGAGGCCTCTGGAGTTATAAAATTCATCAGCAACACCCAAGAGGCTGAGGATCCGTCCTGATCAGAGCAGCAATGAACAGAAATGGGCACAGCTTTCTGCCTTCCCCAGCTTTGGCATGGGCCCTGGGCCTGCAGCAGGAGCAGCTCTGGAGGGCCCCAAGGTTGTGGCTGTTGTGCTGGACTGGGAAGATGGGATGGCAGCAGGGGCTGCAGAGCTCTCAGCACCTCAGCCAGGGGAGCAGGGCACACAGGGAGCCTCCTTTTCCCTTGGCCCAGCACCTTCCCCATGGCTGGGGCTGAGTCCTGTCTGAGCTGCAGCTGCTGCTGTGCCCTTGCCAGGGGCTGAGGCCGTGGGGCCCCTGCCCAGAGCAGCCTGGCCTGAGCAGAGCTGTGGGGCCAGAGGCAGCTGGGCTGTGCTGGGGAGCGGCCCTTGGTGCTGCTCAGAGCTCAGGGCAGCTGGGCAGAGCTTGGAGGGAGCTGGGCTGGGCTGGGCTGAGAGAGCCTGCAGAGAAAGCATCAGTGTCCATCTCAGCCTGGGTGAGCGTGCAGGGGCAGGACTCAGCCCAGGCCTTGTGGGGCCAGGGCCAGCGCCTGGGGAAGGCATTGAAAACAGGCAAGGGGCCCAGAGAGGAGGCTGCTCTGTGCCCTTGGTGGCATGGCCAGAGCAGGGAGGGGGCCCAGGACATTTGTCACGCCAGCCTCTGTCCCCAGCCCCTGCCAGCCCTGGCTGCTCAGCCCAGGTTTGCGGGGCACTTTGGCTGTGGCCCAGCTCCATCCTCCTGTGGGGCTCAGGGCCTGTTGGCGGCCATGGCCAGCCCTGCACGGCCTCTCTGCTGGCCCAGAGCCCAGCAGAGCCCGGGGAGGGGCTGTCTTTGGCAGGCCCACAGGTGCCCCGGGCTGTGCAGGAGCTGGCAGAGGCTGCCCGCAGGGAGGCCATGGGGCACAGAGCCCCAAGGCTGCTGTGGGCACCACGGCACAGGGGCTTTCCCAGCCGCAATGCTCCTGTCCTGCCCTTGGCCTGTGTCCTTCCACAGGGGCTTGTAGCACCAGAAAATGGCTCCATGAAATTTCCTGTCCTCGAGAATGGTGAGTATAACAGAACATGGTGTGGCCAGGAGCAAGCGCTGCTGCTCCAACACCATTTGAGTAGCATCATTCTAAGTGAAGGTTTTTTGTTCTTACCACCTGTTTACCTGGACCGCCAGTCCATGGCATGGGAGGCACCAGAGAGATCCCTCACCACCCGACTGACAGCTGCCATCTCTCCTTTCAGCCACAACATCTCTAAAGTGCCTCTGTCCACCTATTCCATAACCTGCGACACTTTTCAAGGACAAAGTAGCTCAAAGAAGAAAAGAGTGGCATGGAGATCAATGTGCACAGCTAAATCACCTCATGGAAAAGACTACAGCTGAGTCTTGTTCCCAGGTTATTTGTAAATGAAAACAGAATCAAATGAAGAGACATTCCTTCATGGCCAAACACTCCCTAGAATCTGCACAGTCTGAATTAGAAAGGCACATCCCTGAAAAGGAGATGTCTTAGATGGCAAGCAAGGGAAAAAGGCAGTTTAGCACCAGCAGAGATAAATCTGGCAGCAGGACACAGCCCATCAGCTGGTTCACCATCCTAAATCATCAATCCCACCAGGAACGCCAGGAACAGGCAACGCAACTTTCACAGTTACCCATGGGTAGGAGTGAGGGGCAGGCAAGGCAAGGCATGGTGAGGGAGGGGAAGGCAAGGCAAGGGAGAGGAAGGCAGTGCAAGGAAAGGTAAGTGAGGGGCAGGCAGGGCCAGGCAAAGTCAAGGCAAGGGAGGAGTAGGCAAGGCAAGGCAAGGCAAGGGAGGTGTGTACATGGCACAACAAGGCAGGGTTAATCCACGCAAGGCAAGGGAGAGGAAGGCAAGGACAGGCCAGGTATGGGTAGACAGGCAAGGAGAAGGAGGTAGCAAGACAAGGAAATCAGTGGGGGCAAAGAAAGGGAGGGTCTGCAAGGGAAGAGAAGTGAGAGGTAGGCAAGGCAAGGCTGGGGAGGAAGGGATAGGCAAGGCAAGGGATGGGTCTGCAAGGTGAGGTAAGGGGGAGGTAGGCAGGGAAAGGCAAGGCTGATATTGGGACCCCTCTGGTTTGGCTCCTACAGACCCACAGTGGTCCAGACCCTGGGCTGAGGGAAGGGGCCCCATTTAAGCCCAGCACAGACATTTCCTTTGGAAGAGGCCGTTTGCAGGGAGAAAGGAGAAGAAGAGACTTTTCTGTCTCCATAGATTCCCCTCCTCCTTCAGCAGCCATACCTCAATCAATCAGTACAAGAGTTCATATGATCACTTACCTGCCAGGGAGCACAAGGCACTCAGAACTGAACCCTGGAGAGCCCAGCCCTGCCTGCCCATTTTGAGGGTGCGAGGGAATGGGAATTTCAGTAGGAGTTGACCCACAATGATACTTTACCACTTGTGGGTTTCTCACAGCTTAGAAGTTGTGTGAGATCTCTGTCCCAACACCCACTCACCCCTTCACACATGTGCCTGGGGGAAATTCAGGTTCCCTGGAGTGGTGGCTGTTTCCCTTTGAAACAGGAACTTTTGCCTTTTTGGTGTCCTGAACTCCCTTCTAACTATTAGCAAGTGTGTGAGTAAAGGAAATTACCCCTGGAGGAAGGGGACAGAACCTTGGAAAAGGATGAAAAACACACCTGAATTACAAATGAAATCTATTTCATTTATTTATTTTGTACTAATCTATTACTACAAACAAAACATGTTTCTGAGCCGAAGCTGCTCCACCCCGGAAGATGTTTCTGTGCTTTATTATTTCAAGCATGTCCACAGCCTGTGGAGCAGCCCGGCTCTCTGTCCCTCTGCCCACAGGGTGCAGCACTCCGAGCTCCCCCAGGAGCCACAAGAGGCTGGGAGAAGGGCAGGCGTCTTCAGAAGCGACACCACCACTGCATGGGTCTCCCTGCTCTGCTCCTGCAGAGACTCGGGATGGCCAAATCAGGTTTTTATTTTCCCCCTCCTGTTCACTTGGAGGTGATTTTACTATCCTTTACAGGAACATCTGACCAGCCTCTGCCCCCATTAAATTTTATTCTCTCCACTTTTGACTTGGGCTGCTGGGTTTTATGTGGAAATTGGTAGTGTCTCCCCTTTCTTCCCTCCAGCTCTCAGCTCTCAGGCCTGCAAATGGCCTCATTTATCTGGTAGGGAAGATGTGAGGTGGAGAAAGTTAATAGAATTTGTTTTCATGAACCTGATGATAGTAAAGAAAAATGAGGTCTGTCTTTCTGGTGTGGTGCTGGGTGTTGGGATTTGAACCAATTTTTCCTGTTTTTGTTACTGATATCATTTTTTATTAGTATTACTTTTCATTGGTAAGACTTTAAAATCTTAGACATTCTTAACAATGGCTGGATGTCACTCACTGGGAAAATTCCCTTGCTTTTCCCACCGGGATTAAACTGTGCAGTGGATCCAAGTTGCCAGGTAGGATTCTAAAGATGGAAAATCCTGTTAATGGTGGGTTTGGTGTGGTTTTGGAGCTGGGGAAGGGTCTCAACCCCTCCCAGAGATGCCCCAAGCCCGCTCTGCTGCCACATCTGCACTTGCGGCTCCTCACAGCTTTCTTGCCCCGGGGACATGGTGGGACCTCCCTCCTGCCAGGGCTGAGGCTCCTCATGGCTCATCACAGCCCTTCATGGCCCCTCACAGCACTCATGGCATCTCACATCCCCTCACATTCCCTCACATCCCTCATAGACCCTCATGGCCCCTCACAGCCCTCGTAGCCCCTCACAGCCCCAGGCATTGGGCTCCTCCCAAAGGAGAAGGGGTCGGGCCCTGCTTGTTCCCCTTTAATTTCAGCCCCTTCACAGCCATGAGTAAAGAAAGGCTGAAATGGAGCCTTTCCCCAGCGTTTCCCTCTGGGTTAATTGTGGCTGAAGCTCTGTGCTGGCGCTGGCCCAAGCATGAACATCCCTTCAGCCCCCCAGGCCTTTGCTGTCCCCCCGTGTCCATTCCCTGTCCCCGAGTCCCGCCCGGCTCTGGCAGCAGCAGCAGCCGCAGCGCAGTGGGCGCGGCCCGGCCCAGCCGGGGCTCCCGGGCAGGAGCAGCAGCAGTGCCGGCCTCTTCCCACCTGCTCCTGCCTCGGCTTCCAAGGGGTTTTCCAGCTGAATTTCTGGAGTAGAGCAACAATCATCCACAAACAGCCCTGATTCCTCAGGGCCCGGCTGTGCTGCCCTGACCCACTGTAAGGTGAAAAAAAGGATCGAGTTCCAGCGCTGTTTTCAGCACTGTTTTACTCACCCTGAGGTGACAGCAGGAGGCTGCTGGTGCCTTTGCTATGGAAATTTTAGATCATGGCTGCTCTTGCCCCTCCTCTGATTTCTACTTGAATTTTATCCATAAAACTCCAATTGCCTTTATTCATCAGTGCTACCAAGAGTGCTTTTGTGACAGAAATCCCTGGCATCATGAGTAGCAGATCTCCCAATATTCACAAGTCCCTGAGCACAAAGTTGAGGAGAATTAAAGCCACACAGGCCACCTTTGCAGCACTCAAACTCAGCCCTGTTGCTGGAGCTGCTGAAATAGAATCAACTGAAAGAGGCCATCGCACAAATTGCCTCTGCAGTGTCAAATAAAATGAAAAAAATTCAGCAGGATAAAGAGAAACCAGAACTTCTCAACTTGCTTCATTGTTTCTTGTGAGCAGCAGCAGAAGTGGAGATGCCCAGAGGTATTTCCAGCTGCTGCTGATCCCAGTTGGAGCCCAGCCTGCTGCCCAGTCCCAGCAGGAACCTGAGCCCAGCCCGGGAGCTCCCGCAGTGTCGGAGCTCAGCGCACGCGGGGCAGCCCAGAGCCCCGGGCACGGCCGCCGATTGCGGGGCAGCGGCAGGCGGAATGTCCTGTGGCCCAAACCTCCTGCTCCTGCCACACAGCACCCATCGTTCTGCCCCTCCTCCTCCTCTCCCAGCCTGGCACAAATTCCAGCTTGGAGGAGGCTTCCCCAGAGAGAGCTCAGGCTCCTGTTTCAGCCTGAGTGTCCCTGCAGAGGAGCAGGGCATCTTTCAGGCTGTTCCACAAGCTTGAGCTTCTCATTTCATGAGGCATCTGGGATGAAAATGGTATTTTCAGAAAGACAGCAGCAGAGGGAATGGATAAGAAATTATTAGAAAAAATGACCTTTCTTACAGACAAAGTTCACCAAGTCATTTCCCTGCATTTCTCCATTTCAGATTCTTTCAGTCGTCTCCTCGAGAGTTCAGCTTGTTCTTGTGCTTATCATGAACTGATTGTACTCTTGATTTAGATCAATGCATGAGATGTAGAATCATCTAAACTGAACACAGAAACAAACTCCCTCTTTCAGCCCATTTTCATGTTCTAGATCACTTTCCAGGTGTCCATGAGGATATTGGAATGATTATCACAAACTCTCCACTTCTGGCTGCAGCCTCTGGAGAGTCTTTCTCTGCATTTGGCCAGGCTTGTATTCCCTAACAATTCCTGGTACCCCATCATGTTTTCTTAGGGTAGAACAGTAACAATGAAAACCTCACCAATGGCACAGCTTCCCAACCCAACAGGAAAAGAAACAACAAATTGTAAAGTTCTTCAAATATCTGTCCTGCTTTGCTGCAAGAGTCATGCTGCACACACAGTGTGGAAAGCCAAGAGAAGCTGCACTTGATGGAACATTTTGTGACAGAAGCTGCACCTTTTTTCAGGAAAGGTTCTTGAAAAGAGCAGACAGGACTGTGGAGAACATTCTGGGAAAACTGAAACAGCTTTTAAAAAACGAAATGAAAATGGAAAGAAACAAACCAAGATGTTTTCTCCATTTATTTCTATCCTCCCCTTTTCCATCTTGCACTACTTCTCCATCCCAGATTAATTCCAGATTAATTCCCATTAAATCTCACCTCTAATAT
This sequence comes from Acrocephalus arundinaceus, assembly GCA_021534815.1. Taxonomy (NCBI): domain Eukaryota; kingdom Metazoa; phylum Chordata; class Aves; order Passeriformes; family Sylviidae; genus Acrocephalus; species Acrocephalus arundinaceus. Next base: position 552,990 of record JAJEOU010002759.1, read on the forward strand.
CCATGACTTGGCAAGTTTTAGACACTCTGAAATACGATGAGCTAAACACAGTTTGCCTTCCACCATTTTTTTGGAAAGCAATGCTGGAGCCATAAGTGCAGTGCTG
>JAJEOU010002759.1:553105-593463 GCA_021534815.1 Acrocephalus arundinaceus
TGCTTCCCAGGCAGTTGGCCTCCAGCAGCTGTTGGTGCATGGGCTAATTCCTCCCCAGGCACAAGACTTGTCACTTCCCTTTGTTGAACTTTATCTGATTTCCCTCAGGCCAATTCTTTAGCCTGCCAAGGTCCCTCTGAGTAGCACAAGCAGTTGGTGTAGCAGCTGCTCCTGCCACTTTTGTGTTGTCTGCAAACTTGCTGAGGGTAAACTGCACCTCCAGCCCAGCCATTCATGAAGACTTTAAAGAGTATCTGCCCCGCTATCAGCCCCTGGGGGTCAGAGCACAAGGACTTACCTCCAGCTCTGCTTTCTGCCACTGATGACAATCTTCTGGGCCCAACCACCCATCCATTTTTCAGTCTTCTTCCCAGGGCATATGGACAGTTTGTATTTAAGGATGTTGTAGGAGACAGTCTCCAAGGCTTTGGTAAAACTGACATCATCCATTGCTCTACCCAAATGCTATCAAATTGGCTGTCCTGTTTCAAATTCACACCCAGTTGCTGCCAGTTTCCCCCAACATGGTCCCAGTATTCCCAATGTTGTCCCCTGCAATATCATTCCAGACACCCCAGTATATCCCAGTTTCCCCCAGCATGCTCAATCCCAGTCACCCCAGAGTCCTCAGTATTGTTACAGTTGCCCCCAGCATGATCTTACTCATTCCCAGTATATCCCAGTTACCTCCACCACACACCAGTCATTCACAGTTGCTCCCAGTCACTCCCAGTAGCCCTCAGTGTGGTCCAGTTGCTCCCAGTATTTCCATGTCCATGCTCCAAGTGCTGCTGCCAGACCTGATCCGTGGGGATGGGAATGTCCCGCTCCCTTCCCAGGGCAGGGTAACACCTGAGCCAGGTGTGCAGGGCAGGGCCTTGCCCTGAGCCCAAGCCCTGTCCCACCTGCAGGATCTGCTTCCCCTGGGGCTCTTCCTGCTGCGGCCCCAAGCCCAGCTTGGTGCTGAACAAAGGGGCTGGGGCGGGGTCATCCCCTGGTGGGGACTGTGCACCCCTCTGCCCCCTCCCCAAATTCCCTCCTGGGGGGCAGCAGGAGCTGGGGCAGGAGCCCTGTGGGGAGGGAAAAAGGAGGTGACACTGGGACGGTGACACTGTCCCCCCCAAGCTCCGGGGAGGGGACACACATGGCCCCTGGGGACCCCCTCTCAAATTCTTCTGCAGCGCCAGAGGATGAACCCAAACATGGAACCCCCAAACACCGGCAGCATCTTTGGGGCCAGGTCTGGTGGCAGCTTTGGGAGTCTGGGGGAGTCACAACTGCCCCAAAACCTCCTCCCAGCCCCAAAACCACTCCCAGACCTCCAAGCCAAACCCAAAGCTCCTGCCCAGGACACTTCCAACCACTCCCTGCAACAGAAATGGCTCCAAAAACCACAAAACCCCCTTCCCATTTCCCACAAGCCTCACTCAAATTCCCTCCAAGCCCCAAAGTCCTTCCACGACCCCAAACCTCCCTCACAACCCCCCCCCCCAATAAGGCCACAAATCCCCTCCCAGCCCACAAATGCCCCCAGGAGCCACAAAAGCCTTCTCAGTCCCTCCAGGAGTCCCTAAAACCTTTCCCAGCCCCCAGAGCACTGACCAGGAGAGTTTGGTGGACAGGAATATCCACAGCCAGGAGCAGCTCAGGCACTTCAGCAGTGGTTTGGGCACTTTGGGGGGACACCCGGATAGGGAGACCCAGGCCAAAGACTGGGACAGACAACCAGAATTCCTGGAGAACAGAGGGGCTCAGGTGGACACATTCTGCTGCAACAACTACGAGATCATGGCCATGTCCCTTGGCTTGGGTGGTCCCAGAACACCTAACCCCCCTGAATATTCCCCTGAACCCCACATTGACACTCAAATCCCAGTAAAATGATTCAGCTTTAGATCTCTTTGCTTCATTTCTTTTTTTTACCCCAGTTGTGGGTGTTTTGAAGGGATAAACATGGTAATTTTTCAGGTGGGAAAAGATCTTCAAGATCACCCAGCATTGCTTGATGCCACATGAAGAAAAAACTGGAAAGAGAAGGAGATTTTTTGGGCTGTAACATCAACAAATCAGCTCTTTCCAATGAATTTCCAGTGTTGATCAGAGTCTTGATGGATGTTCCTGTCCCAGAATTCTCCAAGGTGTCTATGGGGAGCCAGGAGGACAAGGAGACCACCAGCCAGGTGTCTTCCCACCTGAATCACTGGGAATGTGGGTCACCAGGGCTCTGCCCAATGTGGGTCCTCCTATGGGGGATGGAGTTGGAGCAGAGCACGAAGCTCTTCCTGCAGTCGGGAAACTCGCAGGGCTTCCCTTACTGGTGCCTCTGTTGTGTCTGGTCAAGCGAGAGCTCCTGGAAAAGCTCTTCCCACACTGGGACACCGTAGGGCCTCTCCCCAGTGTGGATGCACCGGTGGGTGATGAGGTGGGAGTTTCGCTTGAAGCCTTCCTGCAGTCGGGCAGCAGAAGGAAATTTAGGGAGGATGTTGCAGAAAGAGGCTGTGGACATTGTGGCTGGAAAGCAGGGGATGGAGAGTGAAGCACTAAGAAGATTCCCTTAGTGCAAATAACTGCACTTCCATGATGAGGACAAAACTTGCCTAAACTGAACATTCAATCTCAAACCCATCCAATTTTATGCAGGAATGCCAGGAAAAACACTTCACCTCCTGCATGCATTAATGGGTGCTGGAGTACAGAGTGCACCCTGTGAACTCCCAGGGATTGGAGGCTGCACTGCGGGCTGCCAGGAACCACTTGCCAGGCACGGCAGAGGTTGTACATCTGTTCAAACTCATGGCAACTGCAGAGGATTCTTTCCAAGTCTCACTCCATCCCATTGCACAGGCACTGCTCCTGCCAGCATGTAGAGGTCAGGAACAGGGACAATGCAGGTGACAGGGACAATGGGCAAGCAGCGAGTGCTGTGCAGCCGGCCAGAATGGTGCAAGAGGCAGCACCAAACAGGCTGAGGCATCCAGAGCAACCCCTCTGTGCAGGCCTCGGGGTGAGCACACAGCTTCAAGAACGTCATGTGCTCATCCCAGAGAGCCTTCTCTGCAGCTCTGGGGTAACCCTGTCAGCTTCCTGCTGGATTTCACAGCAGAAAGAGAAATTGTTCTCTCCTTCTGCCCATCTCAGCTACACAGAGGGGAGGGTGGAGGCCATCTCCCATCTGTGCAGGTGTTCAAGCTAAGCCAGCCAGTCTGTAGGGTTTTAATGCAAATAAACCAGGATAGAGAACTACAACCAACAAGAAAACCCACACCATATCTGCATTCCAAACCCCCATTTTAAAACACCTGAGCCTCAGCCACGCCCAGCTCTGGCCTGGGGGCGGGGCCAACTGCAGAGATAGGGGCGTGGCTTGGGCAGAAAGGGGCGGGGCTTCACTATATAGGGCATTGGTGGGCATGGCTAAACTACATAGGATAAATGGCAGCTGTGGGTGGGTGTGGCCTATGAAAGGGGTGTGGCTTTGGGAAAGGGGGGGTGGCTACACCCAAGGGGTGTAGCTTGCTAAAAGGGGCGTTGCTTAGCCCACATAGGGATGATGGGCAGCTTAATGTGGTGTGGCTTAAGCAAGGGGCGTGGCTTGAGAAAATGGGGTGTAGATCACCAGAACAGCCCCTGCTCCATGAATGGCTCCTGCCACCAAGCCTCAGCCTCACTTGGGAGTGAAAAGTGCGTGGCCAGGTGAGAAAAGGGCTTTGCCAGGCGAGGAAAGGGCGTGGTTTAAAGTGGGCAGGGTCAGATTGGCCATGGCCTCACCAGGTTGCAGTGTCACCTGGTGAGGGATGGAGTCAGGCTCCCAGGTGACCTCCAGGTGTGCAGGGTAGTTGCTGGGACAGGGAGGTGGCAGAGCTGATGTCACCCATCAAGGTGTGCCACGTGTGTGGTGGCCATGCCCACTCCCCTCAAGCCACGCCCACCCCGGCCCCACCCTCCTGCCTTCAGGGCTGAGGATACCCAGGTGTGGCTGGGGCGTGGCCACCCCTCCCCTAAGCACCAGGGCCTGGCCAGGGCAGAGCTGTCCAGTGTTGCCCTCAGCTCTGGGCACTCTGGGTTCACCTGTGGGGAAAAATAGCAGAGTTTCGGGCATTTTCCCACCCGAAATTGGCAATTTCCAACCATGAAATTTGTGGGTTTAACCCCTAAATGTTTGGGATATCAGGTCTATCCATTGACATGCACAGAGGTATTTTTGACATCAGGTCTACCCAATGAAATGACAGGCAAGGAAAGGAAATCAAATCTTTGCACTGAACTGAATGGAGAAGAAAAGACATCGGGTCTACACATTGAAATCAATGGGTAGAAAAGGACACCAGGTCTACCCCAATAACGACAATAGGGATTTAGGGACACCAGGTCTACCCCTGTTCAAGTCGATGGGGATTTTACGGCCAGATCGAACCCTTAATAGGGCTTGATTGGGAAGGGTTACTGGTTAAACTGGGAGCACTGGGAAGGGCTAAGGGGAAGCTCTGGGGAGGAACTGGAAGCAGTGGGGAGGAGTTGGAAGCACTGGGAGGGAGAAACGGGAAACTGAGCAAACTCCAAGCAGTGGGAGGGGTTACTGGGAGCACTGGGAGTGTCCTAGGGGAGGAATTGGGGTTGCTGGGAGATTCAGGGCATTACTGGAAACACTGGTAAGGGTTACTGAGGATAAATGGAGGTAAACGGGACACCAGGTCTACCCCAATAATGTCAATACGGATTTAAGGACCCCAGGTCTACTCCAATACTGTCAATAGGGATTTAGGGACACCAGGTCTATCCATTAAAGTCAAAGGGATAAGTGGGACACTGCATCTACCCAGTCAAAGCAGGGGGGAATCACGACCACCCAGTTTTTGCAGGGGCCCAAGAATTTTGGGAGGTACCCAGGTGTATCCAAATGATTTTGAGGGGGAGTCCAGGTGATTCGGGGGGTATGCAGGCAATTTTTGGGGGGATCCAGGTGTTTTTTTGAGGGAACACATGTGATTTTTGGGCTACCCAGCTGTACCCAGGTGATTTGTGGGAGATCCAGGTGATTTTGGAGGTACCTAGGTAATTTGGGGGGGGTATCCAGGTGACTTTTAGGAGTATCCAGGTACCTTTTGAGTGTTCCCAAGTGATTTTGGGGGGATACAGGAGATTTGGGGTGGTATCCAGTAGATTTTTTGGGGGTACCCAGGTGACTTTGAGGGACCTAGGTGATTTGGGGGGTTCCCAAGTGTCCTCACTCACCCTGAAAGGCTGGAATAATGTGACGGCCACCCTTGTGTCCTCTCCTTCGACGTGGACACAGATGACCCTCAGTGGTGGGGGACTCTGGGGGGACACTCCGACATTCAGGGGCCACCCAAACATTTGGGGGGCACTGAATTATGATTTTAAAGAGTTAAGATTATAGCTATACAAGGAAGTAATTTATATGGATAAGAGTGTAAATTAGATAGGCAAATGATAGGTTAATGATTATTAGATGCCTAAACTAGAGCTAATTGCTGTATTGTTTGCCATTATGAGCTTTATACAAGGAAGTGGAATAAGTGAACCATTATAAGAACAGACTGAAACCAGTAGAACAATGACCAGCACCTGGACTTTATATCAATCAATCACAAAGCAGGAAACCTTGGATTGTGCCAGAGGGTCACAGAGACCTGAGGAAGACTCTCCTGACTTCATCCTTTGAGAACACTGATCCAATTCAAAAGAATTGCTCACAACTGAAGGACTAATAGCCTCAATAAATAAAGAGCAGGGATGGAAGATGCTGGGGTTATGCACATGTATTTTATATAAAATCTTGGGAAATAAATAGAAGGCAAAAAACCTTGGATGATGCAGTCACACCTTTCAGAGACGACTCCCGTGCCATCTGCTGGTGTTAATAAACATACCACTTTTTAACTTTAACTAAATAGTCTCTGTCCATGACCATATCTGTTTTTAATGATTAACACTTGAGATTGTCTAAAACTTAGAAGTTTTAGATTGCTAAAAAAGGAAGAAAACCCATCTTTGCCAGAGTGCACCCAGTTGTCAGAGCAAAGCAGGTCCCAGATGAGTGAGGAAAGACAGGATGGGGTTGGAGAATGTGGAGCAAGGTTGTCCACACTGGGTGAGACCTCAAGGCACAGCTTCTCTGAGCAGGCCAGACATCCTGAGGAGAGACCCTGGATCAATATCAATCCCTGAATGTTGCAGTCATCTCTTCTCTGAAGAGAAAATACATCCTTGAAAATAGGAATGTGGGTTCATTAAAAGCTCTATGAAATATTTCTCCATAACATTATGAAAAAAAGACTTCCTAGTTAACTGCATCAGACCAGAGGGAAATCAAGGCACAGCCATGGTATGTCAGGACTTGCCTGATCCTAATGAGCCCCGTGGTGCATTTGGTGCTGAGCCTTGGAACCTCAGGGCCTGAGAGGAGATTGCACAAACCTGTCCAGGAGTCAAAGTCAGAGGAAACACCCAAAGTGTCTCAGAGCATTAATGGGTCCCACTATGGTCAATGCCCAACACAGGCTCCTCATGAGGTCTGTAGAGGAGGGAACTGGAGGCCAGGACTGCACAAAAACCTCTCAGAGACTCAGTGTGGGATGGAAAATCCAAAGGAAAATTCAAAGTATTTTAAAAATCTTGAGTATCTCAAAGCATTACTGAGACCCATTGTGTGTCAGTGCAAAGCTATCAAGAGACTCATTAAAGCAGATAATTGGAGGCCAGGAATGTACAAAAACTTCTCAGACACTCAGTGGCAAAAAGAAGTATTTAAATTAACCCTGAGTACCTTGAAGTATTAATAAACCCCACTGAGTATTTTTACTAGTTAAGAATCCCAAGGGACTCGTTAAAGCAGATAATTGGGGCCGTGATTGCACAAACCTCTAAGGATCAGTGTCAAAAAAAGTTCTGTAATAAACTTTGAGTACTCTGAAGTATTAATGAGCCCCAATGAGTGTTTTTACTGACTAAGAACCCCAAGGGACTCGTTAAAGTAGATAATTGGGGGCCATGATTGCACAAACTTTTCCTAGAGTCAGTTTTCAAAGGGAAACACCAAGTACCCTAAAATAACTGGAGTACCTTGAAGCATTAATGAGCCCCACTGAGTGTTCTTACTGACAAAGCCTCTCAAGGGACCAATTAAAGCAGATAATTGGAAGCCAGGATTGCAGAAACCTCTCAGAGACTCCAAGGCAAAAGCCAAACCCAAAGTCCTTGGAAAAACCTGCAGTTCCTGGCAGCATGAAGGAGCCCCCCAGGGCCATTGCTGACCAAGGCTCCTTCCCCAGGGACTCCTTCCAGCACATCCTGGAGGCCACTGGCATGGGAGGGGGATGCTGAGGGCAGCACAAGGGGCTGACAGTGCCCAGCCTTGCTGGGGCTGTGCCAGGAGGCCCCAGGGCCTCAGGACAAGGGATCTCCTCAGTGTCCTTGGTGGCACAGAGGCTGCTGTGGCCCAGGGCACCAAGACTTGGCTTCTCTTTGTCCCCACCTGTCATCACTGCTTGCAGTTCTCTGCTCTGCCTGGGGCCTGGGGACACTTTCTGTGTCGTGTCCCTCGGTGGGACCCATTAAAACTTGCAGAAACTTTGGAGGTGGCTTCTGACTTGGAGTTCTGGAGAGGTTTCTTCAGCTCCCTCTCAGGGACTGATGTTCAGGGCGTCAGCACAAAGCCCTGAGAGGGTCATTAAAGTCCTTGTGCTGTGTCTGTGCTGTTGAGATGGGCTGAGCTCATCATCCAGAGGGAGATACTGGCAACCAAGAAGAGCTTAAAACCACATTTCTCTGGATAAGCAGCTTTTCTGCCAGCCCAGCAGGGCTGGGGCACTGCCTGCAGCCACCCCGGGCACAGCACACAGGCACACAGGGCTTCAGCTCAGCCTGGGCTGGCAGCACAGAGCAGAGCTCACTCAGGGCTCACTGCAGGAGAAATCCTCCCAGGCTTGCAAACAGTCACTCTCTGGCTGGGGGAAGAGAAGCTGCAGCTCCTGCAGGGATCTCCTGAAGCTGCCACATCCCCCAGCTTGGAGCACCTTCCAGGAGCACTGTGGGAGCTGCTGCAGTGCAGGGATGTGGCCCTAGGGCAGGGCTGGGTTTCCCTGCTGCCCCAGCCCAGGCCCAGCACAAGGCAGCTCCCTGGGGCCAGGCTCTGCTGCAGGGCTGAGCAGCCGGGGCTGCAGCCAGGGGTGCCCAGGGCTGTGGTGCAGAGCAGGGTCCTGCAGCCCAGGGCGCTGTATTGGCCCAGGGACTCTGCTGCCTGCCAGGGACAGCTCTCAGCCGGCCCGGGGAGCTGCTGCCAGCGCTGGGGAGAAGCTGTGGGGGGAAGGAGCCACCCTGAGCAGGGCAGCTGCTGCTGCTGCTGCTGCTGCTGCTGCTGAGAGGGGCTGTGTGGGGCAGGGCTGCTCCCAGCTCCACACCAGCCTGGGCACAGCTGCGGAGGACACTTGCCAAAAGAAGGTAAGCCTGGCATTGCTGTAAAGATCAGGAACTTCCCTGAGAATGTTTTCAATTTCCTGCTTGGAGAAGGATTGGAAAGTTGGGGAGATGAGAGAAAGATTTTTACTTTTTAATACATTTTTTCATGTATTTTTAGCTCTGTTAACTACTTATATATACTTATAAAACTATAATTCTTAATTAACACTTTTCAACTACTATTACCTATTTATATATGTATAATCCTTAATTAACTCTAGTAGCTTTCCTGCCCTTTCTCTTAAATTTTAGAACAATTAGCAGACCTGAATACATTCATGATATACTGTATAGTCTTATTATCAGGAAGAGGACCTACAAAAAGAACATTTTGGTTTTTAACCAGAGTGTGAGCAGTCATTAAAATAAGTGGGACAAAGAAGCCCTTGGACCTGCTCCAATGGGTTGACCCAGGTGTGTATAACTGGGGCAACTGAATCTCCTTTTGCATATTCCTATTAAATATCCTAATTAAAAAAAATTTTAGAAATTGCTTAAATCAGGGGCTGGCTAAGCCTCATCCCCTCTGGGACACCTGGAAGCTTCCAATAAAGGTCTGGTTGGTACTTTACTGTTCTAACATTTTACAAGGGTTTGTTTTTTTTTCTATTTTAGTTACAGGCAAAAGAAGGATTAGAGAAGCAGAACAGGAATTGCAATCACAAAACCACAGAACATTCTGAGTTGAAAGGGACGCCCAGGATAAACAAAGTAATATTGCAACATTTACAGGGACTCCAGAACTGTAACTTTGGGTGGTCAGTCTCCCTGCTGGGAGCCTCCTAAAGGGCCTTCAGCCACTGCTCAGCCCTGCACAGCCCCAGCAACACCTTGGCAGGGCCCAGCAGGGCTCTCCTGAGCTGCCCTTGCCCACCTGCAGACAGAGCCTGCCCCAGCCAGGGCCCTGCAGACAGGCAGGTTTCTGTAGGGCCGGGCCCAGGGCACAGAGGGTGGGATGGGCTCTGTGAGCGCTGGCAGGGACAAGGCTCCTGTCAGGAGGGAAATGTGCAGGCCCAGGGAGATGCTGAGGGAAGGAGAGGGGGCTGGAGAGAGAAGTGGTGGGGGCAGGAGGGCACTGTGGGTGTGTGGGAGGTGGCGTGCCCAGCTGGCTACAGGAACACTGACCTTGCCCAGAGCCCTTTGGAGAGGGTGAGACATTGAGGGATCCCTCTGCTCTGGGCAGGGTCTGGTTTATTCCAGGGTGACAGGGGAGTGTGATTGTGCTCTGATTGCAGCCAAAGCTGCAAATCCAGAGCAGCTGGGAACAAGCCCATCCAGCCCCTCACCTTCCCTGAGCCACAGGGAATCCTTTGCCTCTCTCATCTCTCAGTGGCAAACTCTGAGTGCAGCAGGAATGCTGGGGATTTCTGACCTCAGAGAAACAGGAATGATGTGTGGGCAGGAAAATAATGGCTAAACTTCTTTCCTGCTCTCCATGTCCTTTAAAACTGGGAGTGCAGATAGCAAAGGCCTTTCTGCATTAGGAGTGATTTCAGTGACAAATCCTGAATATCCAGCCTTGTCCCTCTGCCACATGGCCACAAATCCAGGGCAGCGGGGCAGGGATGGCTCCTCGAGAGCCCCCACACACAGGCCTGGCTGCTCCTGGCACACTCAGACAGCAGAACTGGAGCTCAGGCAGGGACCTGGGGGAAGGTTTTCCCAGAGCAGGAACAAGGGTGGGTGAGTCACAGTGGGAGAGTCTACAGGGAATGGCCCAGGTTTGGCTGAAAGCAGCCTCTGCTGACTTGTCCCTGTCCTTTATCCATGAACAGGTGCCCGTGGCCAGCCAGAGCAAATGTCCAACAGCAGCTCCATCAGCCACTTCCTCCTGCTGCCATTGGCAGACACGCGGCAGCTGCAGCTCCTGCACTTCTGCCTCTTCCTGGGCATCTCCCTGGCTGCCCTCCTGGGCAACGGCCTCATCATCAGCGCCGTAGCCTGCGGCCACCTCCTGCACAGCCCCATGTTCTTCTTCCTGCTCAACCTGGCCCTCACTGACCTGGGCTCCATCTGCACCACTGTCCCCAAAACCATGCACAATTCCCTCTGGGATACTAGGACCATCTCCTACACAGGATGTGCTGCACAGCTCTTTTTCTTTCTGTTCTTCATTGGAGCAGAGTATTATCTCCTGACAGTGATGTGCTACGACCGCTACGTATCCATCTGCAAACTCCTGCACTACGGGACCCTCCTGGGCAGCAGAGCTTGTGCCCACATGGCAGCAGCTGCCTGGGCCTGTGCCTTTCTCAATGCTCTGCTGCAGATGGAAAATACATTTTCGCTGCCTCTGTGCCATGGCAATGCCCTGGGCCAGTTCTTCTGTGAAATCCCACACATCCTCAAGCTCTCCTGCTCCAAATCCCACCTCAGGGAAACTGGGCTTCTTGTGTTTTCCATCTGTTTAGGACTCGGATGTTTTGTGTTCATTGTTTTCTCTTATGTGCAGATCTTCAGGGCTGTGCTGAGGATCCCCTCTGAGCAGGGACAGCACAAAGCCTTTTCCACCTGCCTCCCTCACCTGGCCGTTCTCTCTCTGTTCCTCAGCACTATCATATTTGCTCATCTTAAGCCCCTCTCCATCTCCTCCCCATCCCTGGATCTGGCCCTGTCAGTTCTGTACTCGGTGGTGACTCCAGCCCTGAACCCCCTCATCTACAGCCTGAGGAACCAGGAGCTCAAGGCTGCAGTGTGGAGACTGATGACTGGATGTTTTCAGGAACATTAAACTGCTGCCCAATTTCTGAAAATAACTTGTAATAAAAGTCATGTTTGATACTTCATGTGTATTTTGTTATGTGGGTTTTGCATTTTTTTTAACCTTTTCCACAAATAAATGTCATTGTTTGTTTGATTTCTTTTTTTTTTTTCTCTCCACGTTCCCAGTGGCCACCTACTGTGCCAATGAGGGGCTGCTCTACTGGTGGCTTAAAACAAATACAAGGATCTCCCTTTAGCCAAGTTTTGTGCAGAGATGCCCCTTTGGTTCCCTTCTCTGCAGCTGCAGCAGCAATGTCTGTGTGCAGAGCTGGGGGCAGATCAGTGCTGGCACAGCAGCTGTGCCCAGCAGCAGCAGCAGCAGCCCTTGGTGTTGCCAGTGCTGCTGCCGTGGCCCTGCCCCGCTGCCCTGCTGGCCCTGGTGTTGCTGTAGGGCCTGAGTGCTCTCCGGGCCGGGCACAGTGCTGGGGGTGGCAGTGCCGGGGCTGCAGCAGGGACAGGCCATGGGCACTGCTGGGGCAGCGCTGACGCCTCAGGCCAGGGCCTGGGGGCTGCAGGCTCCTTGCCCAGGCTCTCTCCAGAACACTTTGCCCAGGCCAAGGCTGAGCCCAGAAAAGCCCCGGGAGCAGCCCCAGGCTGGCCGTGGGCAGGCTGGGGGCAAACAGCATGGCTGGGGCTCTGCAAGGGGCCTGGGGGAGACAAGGGGAAGGAGCAGCAGAGCAGGGGCTGATCCATCCCCACTGCGCTGGACACCCCAGGGCAGCGTCCCACAGCGTCCTCATGCACCTGCCAACAACATCCCCCCTCTGCAGCCCTGGCCTCTCCCCCAGCTCACACAGGTGCCACATCCTTGAAGGCACAGACACGGCAGCACTGCCTCAGGAGCCCCTGTTTGCACTGCCCAGAGCCGGCGTCAGCACCCCCATGGTGTTGGTGTGGGGAGATGAACCTGAGGGAGCACAAATGCCATCAGCCCCTGGGGCCAGCAAGGGCTGGGGGACAGCAGGGAAACCCCTCAGGTTTGTGGTGGCCTCTGAAGTCACACAGAAAGTTTGTTCCCATCAGCTGGGAGTTTCCTGTGCCACTGCAGACGTTGTTGCTCAGAGCCAGGACTGCCTGGCAGCCACCCCCAAACTGCCCTGACCATTTCCTTTGCTTCATTTTGGTTTTCTTTACTCTTCTTCTTGCCACCCCTTTTCCCTGCCCTGCAAACAGCCCATCCCTGGTTGTCCTTTCCTCTCTGGCCTCACTCACAATTTCCCTTCTTGAGTTGTCACTATGAAATGTCCCTTGGGGAGCAGGATCATCCTCCAAGTGCTTCAGGAATTGTCTGCAGGCTCCTGCAGTGCCTCGTGCTGCTCCCTTGCCAGAGGCACCACAGGCCAGGGGGGCCCATCTGGCCTGGTGTTTCTGGCTATGGGGCTCCCTGTTGTGGGCAAGGAGGAGGAACTGCAGAGGCTCATCAGGACTGACAGGATGGGCTTGGGGGCTGTGAGGAGAAGCTGAGGGTCTTGGGCTGCTGCACCTTGTAGAGAGTAGGCCCAGGTTTCATCCTGCAACTGCTGCAAGGGTGGTTTCCAGAGAATCCCAGTATCAGGAAGGTTAGAAAAGATCTTGGACATCATCAAGTCCAACCTGTACCCTGAATCTGCCTTGTCTTGCCTGAACCTCCTCTTCTCCAGGAAAAACAACCCCAGCTCCCTCAGCTGCTCCTCACAGGATTTGTGTTCCAGACCCCTCTCCAGCCTTTTTGCCCTTCTCTGGACACGCTCCAGCCCCTCCATGTCCACCCTAAATTTGGGGGCCCAGAACTGGACACAGCACTCGAGGTGCTGCCCAACCAGTGCTGAGCACAGGGGAAGAATCACTGCCCTGCTCCTGCTGGCCACACTGTTCCTGATCCAGGCCAGGAGCCATTGGCCTTCTTGGCCACCTGGGCACACTGCTGCCTCATGTCCAGCCTGCTGTCCATCAGTCCCTGCAGGTCCCTTTCTGCCTGGCTGCTGTCCAGCCACTGTCCCGAGCCTTTTAGTTCTTCAGGGGTTGTTGTGGCCAAAGTGCAGGACCTGGCACTTCGCCTTGTTAAACCTGACATTGTTGGATTTTGCCCCTGGATCCAGCCTGTCCAGGGCCCTGTGCAGTGCCCTCCTGCCTTCCAGCAGATCAACACTCCCAGCCAGCTTGGTGTCACCACAGTTCCATTAGCGCCTTGAGTGTCACAATAGTATCCATGATTTCATGAGGCCTCCCAGTGTCACAATGTCCCTTTGCTTCCTTGGGACCCCTTGGTGTCCCAAAGCCCCTTGGATCCTTGGGCCCCGCAGTGTCACAATGGTGCCTTGGTCTCTCAAGGCCCTGCAGTGTCACAATGGATCCTTGGTTCCATGTGGTCTGGCAGTGCAGCAATGCTCTCCTTGCTTCCACAGTGTCACAATGGCCTCTTGCTCCCAAGGGGCACCACAAAAGTGTCAAACATGTTTCCTTCATTCCAGGAGTCCCTGAGGAGTAACTCTTGTCCTTTGGTTCCATGGGGCCCTGCAGTGTCTCCATGGCCCTATCATGAAACCAGGTCCTGCTCTGTCCCAATGCTCTGCAGGCTTCCAAAAGGCCCTGCAGTGTCACAGGGGCCTCTTGGTTCCATCAGGCCTCAGAGGGCCACCATGAATTCCTTGGTGCTGCAGTGTCACCATGGAGCCCTGGTCACACAAGATCCTGCAGTGTCACCAGGGACCCTTGGTTCCATGGGGCACCCCAGTGTCACAATTGTTCCCTCAGTTCCAAGAGTCCTTGCAATGGGACAATGGCCCCTGGATTCCATTGGGCCCAAGGGTGTCTCAAGGCTCTCCTTGGTTCTGCAGTGGCACAATGGTCCCTTGGTTCAACAAGGCCCCACAGGGTCACCGTGGCCTCTGTGGTTCCACCAGGCCCCAGAGTGTCACCATGGACTCCTTGCTTCCATTCAGCCCCACAGTGTCACAATGGCCCCTGGGCTCTATGGTGCCATGTCTTACACAGTGTCACTCTGGTCCTCTTAGTGCCACCAGGCCCTGCAGTGTCACAATGGTCCCTTGCTTCCCCAGGGCCCTGCAGTGTCACCATCATCAGAGAATCCACCAGGCGGGAAAAGGCCTTGGAGAGCATAAAGTCCAATGGGGACCCAACACCACCTTGTCACCCAGACCATGGCACTGAGTGTCACATCCAGTCTTCCCTTAAACACTTCTAGGGATGGTGACTCACCCACCTTCCTGAGAAGCCAATTCCATTGCCCAATCACCCATTCTGTAGAGAATATGTTCTAAAGTCCAGCCTAAATATCTCCTGGTGCAGCTGAAGGCTGTGTCCTCTTGTTCTGTTACGGTTCCGTGGGAAAAAAGACCAACCCCCAGCTGGCTGCACCCTCCTGTCAGGGAGTCACAAAGATGGATGAGGTCTCCCCTGAGCCTCCTCTTATCCAGGATAAACACCCCCAGCTCCCTCAGACACTCCTCACAGGACTTGTCTTCCAGACCCTCACCAGCCTTGTTGCCCTTCTCTGGACACCCTCCAGCCTCTCCATGTCCTTCCTAAACTGGGGGGCCCAGAACTGGACACAGCACTCAAGGTGCTGCCCAACCAGTGCTGAGCACAGGGGAAGAATCACTGCCCTGCTCCTGCTGGCCACACTGTTCCTGATCCATGGGAGTGCCAGGGGTTGGGTGAGGGAACTGGTGGGGAGGGGTTGGGGACAAAATCTGATTGATTGTGAGCCATGAAGGGTCTTGATTTTCATGTCTATTCAGACTACTTTAGCAGGTGCTTAGGGTGAATATCAATTGGACATTGCTGATAGGAATCTATAAACAGTAAAAGAAAAGAAGACAAAATATTTTTCTCTGTATTGTTTTCAGTATAGAATATTCACTTAGAATACACTTCTGAAACCTGTCTAATTGACCACAGAAGAGTTGAAAACTGAAATTATTCTCAGGGGCTTTTCTTGCTTGAGTTTTTTTAACAAATGTTTTGAATTTTTCTGAACTGAGTTCCTGAACTGAGGAGCACAAGAAAAAAGAGGCCTCTGGAGTTATAAAATTCATCAGCAACACCCAAGAGGCTGAGGATCCGTCCTGATCAGAGCAGCAATGAACAGAAATGGGCACAGCTTTCTGCCTTCCCCAGCTTTGGCATGGGCCCTGGGCCTGCACCAGGAGCAGCTCTGGAGGGCCCCAAGGTTGTGGCTGTTGTGCTGGACTGGGAAGATGGGATGGCAGCAGGGGCTGCAGAGCTCTCAGCACCTCAGCCGGAGGGGAGCAGGGCACACAGGGAGCCTCCTTTTCCCTTGGCCCAGCACCTTCCCCATGGCTGGGGCTGAGCCCTGTCTGAGCTGCAGCTGCTGCTGTGCCCTTGCCAGGGGCTGAGGCCGTGGGGCCCCTGCCCAGAGCAGCCTGGCCTGAGCAGAGCTGTGGGGCCAGAGGCAGCTGGGCTGTGCTGGGGAGCGGCCCTTGGTGCTGCTCAGAGCTCAGGGCAGCTGGCAGAGCTTGGAGGGAGCTGGGCTGGGCTGGGCTGAGAGAGCCTGGCAGAGAAAGCATCAGTGTCCATCTCAGCCTGGGTGAGCGTGCAGGGGCAGGACTCAGCCCAGGCCTTGTGGGGCAGGGCCAGCGCCTGGGGAAGGCATTGAAAACAGGCAAGGGGCCCAGAGAGGAGGCTGCTCTGTGCCCTTGGTGGCATGGCCAGAGCAGGGAGGGGGCCCAGGACATTTGTCAGCGCCAGCCTCTGTCCCCAGCCCCTGCCAGCCCTGGCTGCTCAGCCCAGGTTTGCGGGGCACTTTGGCTGTGGCCCAGCTCCATCCTCCTGTGGGGCTCAGGGCCTGTTGGCGGCCATGGCCAGCCCTGCACGGCCTCTCTGCTGGCCCAGAGCCCAGCAGAGCCCGGGGCAGGGCTGTCTTTGCAGGCCCACAGGTGCCCCGGGCTGTGCAGGAGCTGGCAGAGGCTGCCCAGCAGGGAGGCCATGGGGCACAGAGCCCCAAGGCTGCTGTGGGCACCACGGCACAGGGGCTCTTCCCAGCCGCAATGCTCCTGTCCTGCCCTTGGCCTGTGTCCTTCCACAGGGGCTGTAGCACCAGAAAATGGCTCCATGAAATTTCCTGTCCTCGAGAATGGTGAGTATAACAGAACATGGTGTGGCCAGGAGCAAGCGCTGCTGCTCCAACACCATTTGAGTAGCATCATTCTAAGTGAAGGTTTTTTGTTCTTACCACCTGTTTACCTGGACCAGCCAGTCCATGGCATGGGAGGCACCAGAGAGATCCCTCACCACCCGACTGACAGCTGCCATCTCTCCTTTCAGCCACAACATCCTCTAAAGTGCCTCTGTCCACCTATTCCATAACCTGCGACACTTCTTCAAGGACAAAGTAGCTCAAAGAAGAAAAGAGTGGCATGGAGATCAATGTGCACAGCTAAATCACCTCATGGAAAAGACTACAGCTGAGTCTTGTTCCCAGGTTATTTGTAAATGAAAACAGAATCAAATGAAGAGACATTCCTTCATGGCCAAACACTCCCTAGAATCTGCACAGTCTGAATTAGAAAGGCACATCCCTGAAAAAGGAGATGTCTTAGATGGCAAGCAAGGGAAAAAGGCAGTTTAGCACCAGCAGAGATAAATCTGGCAGCAGGACACAGCCCATCAGCTGGTTCACCATCCTAAATCATCAATCCCACCAGGAACGCCAGGAACAAGGCAACGCAACTTTCACAGTTACCCATGGGTAGGAGTGAGGGGCAGGCAAGGCAAGGCATGGTGAGGGAGGGGAAGGCAAGGCAAGGGAGAGGAAGGCAGTGCAAGGAAAGGTAAGTGAGGGGCAGGCAGGGCCAGGCAAAGTCAAGGCAAGGGAGGAGTAGGCAAGGCAAGGCAAGGCAAGGGAGGTGTGTACAAGGCACAACAAGGCAGGGTTAATCCACGCAAGGCAAGGGAGAGGAAGGCAAGGACAGGCCAGGTATGGGTAGACCAGGCAAGGAGAGAAGGAGGTAGGCAAGACAAGGAAATCAGTGGGGGCAAAGAAAGGGAGGGTCTGCAAGGGAAGAGAAGTGAGAGGTAGGCAAGGCAAGGCTGGGGAGGAAGGGATAGGCAAGGCAAGGGATGGGTCTGCAAGGTGAGGTAAGGGGGAGGTAGGCAGGGAAAGGCAAGGCTGATATTGGGACCCCTCTGGGTTTGGCTCCTACAGACCCCACAGTGAGTCAGACCCTGGGCTGAGGGAAGGGGCCCCATTTAAGCCCAGCACAGACATTTCACTTTGAAGAGGCCGTTCTGCAGGGAGAAAGGAGAAGAAGAGACTTTTCTGTCTCCATAGATTCCCCCTCCTCCTTCAGCAGCCATACCTCAATCAATCAGTACAAGAGTTCATATGATCACTTACCTGCCAGGGAGCACAAGGCACTCAGAACTGAACCCTGCGAGAGCCCAGCCCTGCCTGCCCATTTTGAGGGTGCGAGGGAATGGAATTTCAGTAGGAGTTGACCCACAATGATACTTTACCACTTGTGGGTTTCTCACAGCTTTAGAAGTTGTGTGAGATCTCTGTCCCAACACCCACTCACCCTTCACACATGTGCCTGGGGGAAATTCAGGTTCCCTGGAGTGGTGGCTGTTTCCCTTTGAAACAGGAACTTTTGCCTTTTTGGTGTCCTGAACTCCCTTCTAACTATTAGCAAGTGTGTGAGTAAAGGAAATTACCCTGGAGGAAGGGACCAGAACCTTGGAAAAGGATGAAAAACACACCTGAATTACAAATGAAATCTATTTCATTTATTTATTTTGTACTAATCTATTACTACAAACAAAAACATGTTTCTGAGCCGAAGCTGCTCACACCCCGGAAAGATGTTTCTGTTGCTTTATTATTTCAAGCATGTCCACAGCCTGTGGAGCAGCCCGGCTCTCTGTCCCTCTGCCCACAGGGGTGCAGCACTCCGAGCTCCCCCAGGAGCCACAAGAGGGCTGGGAGAAGGGCAGGCGTCTTCAGAAGCGACACCACCACTGCATGGGTCTCCCTGCTCTGCTCCTGCAGAGACTCGGGATGGCCAAATCAGGTTTTATTTTCCCCTCCTGTTCACTTGGAGGTGATTTTACTATCCTTTACAGGAACATCTGACCAGCCTCTGCCCCCATTAAATTTTATTCTCTCCACTTTTGACTTGGGCTGCTGGGTTTTATGTGGAAATTGGTAGTGTCTCCCCTTTCTTCCCTCCAGCTCTCAGCTCTCAGGCCTGCAAATGGCCTCATTTATCTGGTAGGGAAGATGTGAGGTGGAGAAAGTTAATAGAATTTGTTTTCATGAACCTGATGATAGTAAAGAAAAATGAGGTCTGTCTTTCTGGTGTGGTGCTGGGTGTTGGGATTTGACAATTTTTCCTGTTTTTGTTACTGATATCATTTTTTATTAGTATTACTTTTCATTGGTAAGACTTTAAAATCTTAGACATTCTTAACAATGGCTGGATGTCACTCACTGGGAAAATTCCCTTGCTTTTCCCACCGGGATTAAACTGTGCAGTGGACTCCAAGTTGCCAGTAGATTCTAAAGATGGAAAATCCTGTTAATGGTGGGTTTGGTGTGGTTTGGAGCTGGGGAAGGGTCTCAACCCCTCCCAGAGATGCCCCAAGCCCGCTCTGCTGCCACATCTGCACTTGCGGCTCCTCACAGCTTTCTTGCCCCGGGGACATGGTGGGACCTCCCTCCTGCCAGGGCTGAGGCTCCTCATGGCTCATCACAGCCCTTCATGGCCCCTCACAGCACCTCATGGCATCTCACATCCCCTCACATTCCCTCACATCCCCTCATAGACCCTCATGGCCCCTCACAGCCCCTCGTAGCCCCTCACAGCCCCAGGCATTGGGCTCCTCCCAAAGGAGAAGGGGTCGGGCCCTGCTTGTTCCCCTTTAATTTCAGCCCCTTCACAGCCATGAGTAAAGAAAGGCTGAAATGGAGCCTTTCCCCAGCGTTTCCCTCTGGGTTAATTGTGGCTGAAGCTCTGTGCTGGCGCTGGCCCAAGCATGAACATCCCTTCAGCCCCCCAGGCCTTTGCTGTCCCCCCGTGTCCATTCCCTGTCCCCGAGTCCCGCCCGGCTCTGGCAGCAGCAGCAGCCGCAGCGCAGTGGGCGCTGGCCCGGCCCAGCCGGGGCTCCCGGGCAGGAGCAGCAGCAGTGCCGGCCTCTTCCCACCTGCTCCTGCCTCGGCTTCCAAGGGGTTTTCCAGCTGAATTTCTGGAGTAGAGCAACAATCATCCACAAACAGCCCTGATTCCTCAGGGCCCGGCTGTGCTGCCCTGACCCACTGTAAGGTGAAAAAAAGGATCGAGTTCCAGCGCTGTTTTCAGCACTGTTTTACTCACCCTGAGGTGACAGCAGGAGGCTGCTGGTGCCTTTGCTATGGAAATTTTAGATCATGGCTGCTCTTGCCCCTCCTCTGATTTCTACTTGAATTTTATCCATAAAACTCCAATTGCCTTTATTCATCAGTGCCAACAAAAGAGCTTTTGTGACAGAAATCCCTGGCATCATGAGTAGCAGATCTCCCAATATTCACAAGTCCCTGAGCACAAAGTTGAGGAGAATTAAAGCCACACAGGCCACCTTTGCAGCACTCAAACTCAGCCCTGTTGCTGGAGCTGCTGAAATAGAATCAACTGAAAGAGGCCATCGCACAAATTGCCTCTGCAGTGTCAAATAAAATGAAAAAAATTCAGCAGGATAAAGAGAAACCAGAACTTCTCAACTTGCTTCATTGTTTCTTGTGAGCAGCAGCAGAATGTGGAGATGTCCAGAGGTATTTCCAGCTGCTGCTGATCCCAGTTGGAGCCCAGCCTGCTGCCCAGTCCCAGCGGGAACCTGAGCCCAGCCCGTGGAGCTCCCGCAGTGTCAGGAGCTCAGCGCACGCGGGGTCAGACCCGGAGCCCCAGGCACGGGCGCCGATTGCGGGGCAGCGGCGCATGCGGAATGTCCTGTGGCCCAAACCTCCTGCTCCTGCCACACAGCACCCATCGTTCTGCCCCTCCTCCTCCTCTCCCAGCCTGGCACAAATTCCAGCTTGGAGGAGGCTTCCCCAGAGAGAGCTCAGGCTCCTGTTTCAGCCTGAGTGTCCCTGCAGAGGAGCAGGGCATCTTTCAGGCTGTTCCACAAGCTTGAGCTTCTCATTTCATGAGGCATCTGGGATGAAAATGGTATTTTCAGAAAGACAGCAGCAGAGGGAATGGATAAGAAATTATTAGAAAAAATGACCTTTCTTACAGACAAAGTTCACCAAGTCATTTCCCTGCATTTCTCCATTTCAGATTCTTTCAGTCGTCTCCTCGGAGTTCAGCTTGTTCTTGTGCTTATCATGAACTGATTGTACTCTTGATTTAGATCAATGCATGAGATGTAGAATCATCTAAACTGAACACAGAAACAAACTCCCTCTTTCAGCCCATTTTCATGTTCTAGATCACTTTCCAGGTGTCCATGAGGATATTGGAATGATTATCACAGAACTCTCCACTTCTGGCTGCAGCCTCTGGAGAGTCTTTCTCTGCATTTGGCCAGGCTTGTATTCCCTAACAATTCCTGGTACCCCATCATGTTTTCTTAGGGTAGAACAGTAACAATGAAAACCTCACCAATGGCACAGCTTCCCAACCCAACAGGAAAAGAAACAACAAATTGTAAAGTTCTTCAAATATCTGTCCTGCTTTGCTGCAAGAGTCATGCTGCACACACAGTGTGGAAAGCCAAGAGAAGCTGCACTTGATGGAACATTTTGTGACAGAAGCTGCACCTTGTTTTTCAGGAAAGGTTCTTGAAAAGAGCAGACAGGACTGTGGAGAACATTCTGGGAAAACTGAAACAGCTTTTAAAAAACGAAATGAAAATGGAAAGAAACAAACCAAGATGTTTTTCTCCATTTATTTCTATCCTCCCCTTTTCCATCTTGCACTACTTCTCCATCCCAGATTAATTCCAGATTAATTCCCATTAAATCTCACCTCTAATATCCATGACTCGGCAAGTTTTAGACACTCTGAAATACGATGAGCTAAACACAGTTTGCCTTCCACCATTTTTTTGGAAAGCAATGCTGGAGCCATAAGTACAGTGCTGGGGTCAGGTACAAATCCCACAGACAGGGAATGTGCCCTGACAGTGTCTGAGCCTCAGCAGGGACAATGCACAGCAGCACCCGAGGGGATTCCTGTGCCACAGTGCAGGAGTCGAGACTCTGGGTCTTGGCTCAACAAATTTCCCGTGTTTGGAGAGACTCAGGGGCTGCCCCAGGGAAACGTGGGGCTCAGCCGTGGAAGACGGGGGGAACGGACACACGGAAACACGGAAACACGGACACACGGACACATGGACAAACAGCCCCGGCGCTTGAGCTGCAGTGGCAGCAGCGGCGGCAGCAGCAAAAGAAGCGACTTTATCTACTTTCTCTTGCTTCTCCTCTCCCTCTCCTGCAGTCATGCATCCTCTCCCAGTCTCCATTTCCTGCTGTCTCTCTCCTCTCCTCTCCTCTCCTCTCCTCTCCTCTCCTCTCCTCTCCTCTCCTCTCCTCTCCTCTCCTCTCCTCTCCTCTCCTCTCCTCTCCTCTCCTCTCCTCTCCTCTCCTCTCCTCTCCTCTCCTCTCCTCTCCTCTCCTCTCCTCTCCTCTCCTCTCCTCTCCCAGTCTCCCTCTCTCCCTGTGCCGGGCCGGGCCATTCCTCCGACCCACCCCTGGCCCTGGTCGGGGCTGCCCCATCCCTGCCCCCGGGTGTCCCACCGCGGTCTCGCCTCCGCCCGGCTCTCGCGGTCCTGACTGTGGCGCTGCTGGGCGGGCAGCAGTGCCTGGGGCTGGGGCAGCATCGTCGCCCTTTGGCTGCACCTGTCTCGGCCCCGGCTCCTCCCAGGGCCCGCGGAGGACACACACGGCACGGCTGCCCCCACCGCCTTCGCCTTCCCCGGCCCGAGCTCCGCCGCTCAGCAGCTCGGCCGCCGGCCCCGAGCCGCCGCTGTCCCGTTCCAAGGAGCGAACGCCTGGGGATGCCCGGCCCGGGGCAGTCGGGGCCATTCCTGGCTCCAGGCCGAGTGCTGACAGCTGCATCTCGCCGGCAGGAAAGGCACAGGAGGCCCTGCAGGAGTGATACCGAGTGGGTTCCCTGCTGGGGCGCGGTGGCTTCGGCAGCCTCTGCACAGGGACGCGGCTCTCGGACGGCGCCCCGGTGAGCGGCAGGGCCAGAGGAGAAGGAGGAGGCAGCCGGTGCCTGGGGGTTGGGCGGTGAGGTCAGCCCACTGCTCCCCTTGCTCACAGGTGGCCATCAAAAGGTGCTGTGGGATCGCATCTGGCACTGGGGCAAACTGGTGAGTGAGCGGGGCTCTCCCCACTAGCAGGAAACGCCGGGGTGTGACAGGCAGCGAAGAGCCGGGGCCCTGCATGGTGGGAGCCGCCAAGAGCCCTGCAGGGAGAGTGGGAGTGGGGCCGTCGGAGGGTGCAGAGCATCCTGGGCTGGGTGAGGGTTCCTGACCCCTGGCACGGCCTCAGCCCCACTGACGGCATCGTGGTCCTCCCACAGCCCAAGGGCACCAGCACACCTCTGGAGATCGTGCTGCTGGACAAGGTGTCCACTGGGTGTGCTGGTGTCATTCTGCTCCTGGAGTGGGCTGAGCTCCCCAACAGTTTCTTGTTGGTGCTGGAGCATTCAGAGTGGTGCCAGGACCTCTCTGGTTTCCTGGTGGAGCAGAGGTTCCTGCTGGAGGAGGAGGTGTGGGGGCTGTTCCACCAGGTGCTGGAGGCCGTGCAGCAGTGCACCAGCTGCGGGGTCCTGCACAGGGACATCAAACCAGGGACAACCTGCTCAACCTGGCCCCCGGGCAGCTGAAACTGATCAGCTTTGGATATGACATCTATCTGCATGACACAGCCTACACCAAATTTGCAGGTGAGCCCTTGCAGGGGATGCTCCTGAGCATCTCATGGCCCAGCCTGGGTGTAACACTGGGGCTTCCCCCTGTTGCTGCTGGGATGGGATTAATGCTTGAGCTAAGCTGGTTTGGGTGGGGGTGTGAGGGGGGCCAGCTCCCAGCTATGCTGACAGCCTTCAGCCCCCACTCTGTCCTGGGTTGGGGCTGGAGCTGGGGCAGCCAGCCCAACAAAAACCTCCATGGGGGTAGCAGAGAGGGGGGTCTGACCCCGTGCCCAGGAGGGTTTGGTGTGCAGGCGAGGAAGGACTTTGACTGCTCTGCTCACCTTGTTTCCCTTGGCTCATTAACATTTTTGGGGGCCATGCAGGAGAGTGGGTTTTCCTCACCACCGGGTGGGTTTTTCTTTCATGTGTCATGGTTGGGCCTTGCCAGGGCTTCTGCTGCCCTCTTCCACCATCAGTGGCTTCTTTTCCAACCCTGAGTTAGTTCCAACCCAACAAGTCCCAGGTGCTGGCGAGAGGGCAGCAGGTCACCCCACGTGCCACTGGGGCAGCCCCCACATGCCCAGAGATGCTGGGGCCAGGCTCTGGGAGCAGCAGCATCCCCCTGATGAACTCTGTCTGTGTTCCTTAGGAGCCCTGTCCTACAGCCCACCAGAGTGGATCCACCACCAATGCTACCACAGCAAGGCAGCTGATGTGGTCCCTGGGCCTCCTGCTGCAGCAGCTGGTCATGGGGAAGCACCCATTAAGGATGGGGCCAGGAGATCATCCGGGGGTGGATCATGTTCCCAAGATGGCTCTCTCAAGGTGGATCCTCATCTCTGGGCATGGGGGGAATGCCAGTGCTGGGAGACAGCAGTGGGCTCCTGAGCATCCTGCTCTGGCAGCTGCTGAGGAGGTGGCACATGCCCTGCTCTCCTGCTCTCCTCCAAACAGGGAATCCATGGGGAAGTTTGGGCACAGCTCTGGGCACACCCAGAATGGCCTGGGAACGGGATTAGGGGAACAACTTTTCCAGCTGACTGGTGATTTCTGGTTTCTCTCTTCAGAGTGCCAAGATGTTATTAAGAGGTGTTTGTCCATGCAACCCTTGGACAGGCTGTCCTTAGAAGACATTTTCCATGATCCTTGGCTGCAGGGTGTTGATCTGCCGTAGAGGATGGGAGAGATCCATGTGCACAGTTGGATCCAGATGCCTGGCAGGTAACAGCTCCACACATCTCCTGGCAATCAGTGGCAAAGCAAACCAGACTGGTTTTGTCCTGCCTGTAGCTCCGAGCAGGGGTCATCAGAAGGGAAGACGCAGCTCTTGGGCTGGAGCTGATTTGGAGACCTGGTGTGACAAGCACTGGTGGCCACCATCCCACCTGGTTTTGCTTGTCTGGTTCATTGCTGGCTGGGGCCCTGGGTGGAGCACTGACAGCCTGGTCTGACCCCCAGGGGAGGAGAAGGAGCCCCTGGAGAAGCTGTACCAGGTGGGGCTGCTGCTGGAGACATCAAGGACAACCTCAAGGTTGACAAATTCCTCCACCTGGCCAGCTGAAGATGATTGACTTTGATTCTGGCACCTTCCTCAAAGACACACTCCACACCCAATTCGCAGGTGAGTCCACAGCTGGGGAGATGCTCCCAGATCTGGGCATAGCATGGCCTGGAGGGGCACCAAAATTTCCCCCCTTTGCTGGGGCAGATGCAACAAATTCTTCATTGGACTGTACTGCTGCTTTTAGGCTCTGGGCAGCTGCTGAGGGGCTGGATCTGCCGTGGCTGGCTGCAGGCTGGGCACATGTCCTGCCCTCCTGCTCTGCTCCCAAGGCAGCAGTGATGGGCAGCTTTGGGCCCAGCTCTGAGCACGGCCAGCATGGCCTGGGCACCGCTGGTGGTGGGGACAAGGGGACAGGAGCCTTCAGCTGACAGGGGTTTCTGTTTTCTCTCCTTGCAGCCAGGCTCTGCGGGTGCTGAGGCTGCTCTGGGCTCTGCCAGGGCTCTGCTGGGCTCAGCCCTGGGCATGGCTGGGCTCGCTCTGCCCTCACATTGCTCTGACAGCTTTGTATCAGATGAGCCCATTCCAAGCACAGTGCCTGAGCTTTCTGCTTTTGCAGGTGAGTGAGACTCTCCTGCAGGCCAAGAAATTGCAGTTAGGGAAATACATCCAATTGGCAAGAACCCAAGCACTCCACAGTCCCAGCTGAATGCCTGGATTTCCACAGGATGTTTCGTCTGTCCCACTCTTCATTCCTTTTGGACTGGAATTGTGCAATTGCACTTTCTTCCTCCTCTAGAAGTGCCACAAGTGGGCAAAACGTGGTGAGTGGGCTCTGTTCCTGAGGCAGTGCAGTGTGGAGTTGATGGATGGAGAATTGCCCTTCTGCACTTCCAAACTAGAGCAAAAAGCTGTAAGTTGGATTTTGCATCTTTAAGAATCTCCTGAGAGTTTCAGAGGGAATGTGCAGCTCAATCACAGGGAGAGAAGGAAGGGCATCTTCTAAAGGATTTGGGGTGTGACAGAGTTTAGATTCCCAGTCCCAGCTTGGAGCTGGCAGGGCAAAAAGCAATTTCCTATTGTTTCACACCAATTTCACCACAATTTAAAATAACTAAATTGGAAACAAACCCCAAGATCTTTTTGAAAAGGCTGCTGATGTCAGTAAGATGCATCAATGCCATCAGCACATTTATAAAGTAAATATCTGAGTTCTCTGTTTCAACAGATCAGTTACCTCTAAATTTAAAGTTACAGAAGATTTTTCACTTCACACTTGGGTTTTGTTTCTATCTTCCACTTTATAGAAGTTCTTTTCTTTTTGCTTTTTTTTTTTCCTTAAATCAGAACACATGCCATCAAAAAGAAGTGTCCTTTGCTGCTGGTTCCCATGTGGAGCAGCTCCCTTCCTGCTGGCTGAGCTGCTCAGGCAGAGCCCGGCAGCTCCTGGCCCTGCAGGGCTGAGGCTTTTCCCCGTTGCTGGGCACAGATTGATGGAGCAGCACTGCTGAACACGGGGACACACAGAGGGACCAGAGGCAGCTGCCTTTGTCCACCTGCAGCTCCAAGGCCCAAACTCTGAGCAGACAGGGCTGGAAGAGACTGGCAGGCTCCCTGTTTGCTGTGCTGCCCCACTTGTGCCCGGCCCACCTCTGCGGGAGGCAGAGGGAGAACAAGGGGCAGCTCCCTGCCAGCCCCCAGCCCAGGGACCCCTCCAGCCCCGGGGCTTGGGGCACTGTCAGCACCTGCTGCTCCGGCCTCTGCTTCTGGCACCGGGACCCCCAAACCCCTGTCCCGGCCATCTCATCCCTCCAGCCTCAGCATCCCCACTGGGGTTCCGGCAATCCCAGGGGTCCCCCCTTCTCAGGGTCCCCGCTCTGGGGTTCTGGGGGTTTCCTCTCTAAGAGTCCCGCTCAGGGAAGCCGTGGCTCTCCTGGGGCTCCCCAAACTCGGTGTCCCCCCATCCCCGCCCATCCCATGCGGTCCCCACGTGGCCCCGGCAAAGCTCGGAGGGCCCAGCCCAGGAAGCCCAACCCCCACCGTGGGGGGACCCGCATGACCCTGCACCCCATCAGGGCTCTGCTGCCACTGGGGCCCCCCAAAAACACCTCCCAGGGACCCCCTGATGTCCCCTCAAGGGGCACCTGCGGCTCAGCTTTGGAGCCCTGCAAGCTCCAAACATCCACCCCATAAAAACCCAAAGGCAGGGACCCCCGGGATATTTGGGGTGAGCTCCCGCTCCCCAGGCACCTGCAGGATGGGGGCAATGGTCTCAGATCTGCAAGATCTCTGAAGGAGCTGCAGATAGAGCCAGCTGTGAAAGCACGTGGGACCTCCCCCAGCTCCTCCTCTTTCTGCTTCTCCTCCGACTCTGTCCCTCCTCCTCCTCCCTGCTGGGACAAGATGGGAGAGGGCTGGGTGACTCCCAAACCAAGTTGGGGCAGTGGAGGTTTTGGGAGGAATAATGGGAAAGGGGTGGGAGAGGGGGCACAGGGGGATTTTGCACCCACTGAGGGTCCCCCAGTTCACCCCAGGACCCCCATGCCCCAAGAGGCCCCCTAAGTGGGGGGCTCAGCTCAGGACCTGTCGTTGCTCGGGGCTCCTAACCGAGATGGGATGAGGCTCTGTGGGTCTCCATCAGACTCTGGGGCTCCATAGGACTGGAATGGGGCTCTGTGGGGCTGGGAAAAAATTCTGAGGGTCTCCGTGGGTCCAATCCCTCCCCAGGTCTCCACACCTGGAGGAGGCTTCCGGCTGTGACCTCCTGTCCCATGGGAGCGTCCACAGATCCGATGGGCTCTGCTCTGACAGCCGGGAATTCCTCTCCTTCCAGATGGGATCTGGGGGATTCCTGGTGGCCGACGGCGCTGCCCAGGTCACCAAGAGGCGCTGGGAACAGGATGAGATCGAGGCTGAGGAATGAACAAATCCCCTGGGGCACACCTGTCTGGAATGTCTCTGGAAATAGGTCAGATATGGGCAGGAGGCACTGGAGTGTAAAGGTGGGGAGGGTAGAATTCCATGGGAATGTGGGATTTGGAAATGTGGGCAAAACTTGGGAACATGGGAATTCCCATGGGACCTCCATGGATGGATCCCACTGCTGTCCCATTCCCATGGGAATTCTGTAGATGGATCTCACTGCCACGCCTTTCCCATGGAATTCCATGAGCAGATCTCACCCCCATCCCATTGCCATGGAATTCCTTGGATGCATCTCACAGTTATCCCATTCCAGAACCCCTTGATGTCCATGTGTCTGGAAAAGTGGAACACGGGATCCTGACGTTGTCCTGCTCACGTACGGATTCTACCCCAGCACCATCGGGATCAGCTGGATGAAGGGGGATGAAATCCGGGATCGTTCCCAGCAGCAACAGCACCTTCCACACCTGGGCCAGGATTGAGGCGCTGCCGGAGGAGCGGGAGCAGCACCAGTGCCGGGTGGAGCATCCCGGAATGCCAGAGCCCAGGATCTTCTCCTGGGGTGAGGCTGGGAATGTGGAATGTGGGAATTGGGAATTTGGGAATGTGGAGCAGCAGGATGGGGGTTCCCCTCCTCTCCTCACCATCCTGTGCTTCCCAAGGTGGAATCCAGTGGAATCTCACCCTGGTGGTTTCTGTGCTGCCATAATTAACATTCTCTTCATCAGATTCAGCATGTGAAGGGGCCAATCCGGTTCCCCCAAACCCATCCTGGGGGGTCTCCCTGTTCTCCTCTCCCTCCCAAGACTGCTGGGGGTCCCCCCACGACCCACCCACCCCCCTAAACTCCTCCTGGGTCTGCACACGGGGACCATGTCCCCTCCCCCAGGATGACGAGGGGTCCTGGGCTGAGCCCCCCACTCAGCCAAGGGTGTGGAGGGAACTGGGGGTCCTGGTGCTGGAAGTGGCTGCTCCCAGGATGAGCCCACTTGCTCTGTCCGTGTGGTTCCAGTTTCCTCAGCACTCCCAGTATGAGCCCAGTCACTCCCAGAATGATCCTGGTCACTTCCCCTCACTTCCCTGAGGATCCATCTTGCTCCCAGTATGAGCCCAGTCACTCCCAGTCATTCCCCATTATGATGCAATTTGGCCCCAGCACAGTCCCAGTTGTTCCCAGTTGCACCCGCTATTATCCACTGTGCTCCCAGTTCTCCCAGTTGTTCCCAGTATAGTCCCAGTCATTCCCAGGATGATGCCAGTCTGTCCCAGCATGGCCCCAGTCATTCACACTTCTCCCCAGTTTCCCCCAGCGTGTTCCCCCAGCTCCCCCAGCACATTCCCAGTGGCTCCCAGTGTGGTCCCAGTCACCATCTGCATGATCTCAGCAACTCCCAGTATATCCCAGTTGCCCTGAACATCCTCAGAGTGATTTCTAGTTATACCCAGTTACCTCAGCATGGTTCAGTTGCCCCAAGTTTTATCCCAGTCACTGCCAGTACATCCCAGTTGTCACCAGCATGCATCCTGTCATTCTATTTATTCCCAGTTGCTCCCACTGTATCCCCAGTAGGCTCTCAACATGGGTCTGGTAGCTCCCAGGGACCAACACTCAGGGTCCATTAACACCCACTATAATCCCAGTTGGATACCAGTCACTCCCAGTATGATTCCAGTGGCCCCCAGTGTGACCCCAGTTGCTCCCTGTAAATACCAGTATGACCCCAGTAGCCTCCAGTATGATCCTCATGGCTCCCAGTCTCCCCCAGTATATCTCAGTCACTCCCAGCATGCTCCCAGTCACTCCCAGTAAATCCCAGTTGCTTTCTGCGTGATTCCAGTTGCTCATAGCCACTCCCAGTCAATCCCAGTATGAGTGCTGTAACCCTCAGTGTTATCCCAGCTGCTGCCAGAATAGTTCCAGTTGTTCCCAGTTCCTCCCAGTGTGGTTCCATTGTCCCCAGTATAGTTACAGGCACTTCCAGTGTATCCCAGTTTCCTCAGTAAGGTTCTGGTTACCTCAGAATGATCCCAGTCTTTCCCAGTTACTCCCAGTTGCCTCCAACATGTACCCAGTTTCTGGCAGTTGGCCTAAAGATTGTCCCAGTTTCTCCCAGTATGATCCCAGTTTCCCCAGTAGTGGTCTCAGTCCCCTCAGAATGGTCCCACTCCCTCCAAGTAGACCCCAGTTGCTCCCAATGGTTCCACATTTTTTCCCATCAGTATCTCCCAGTAACCCCTGGTAAGGATCTGTTCACACCTATTGTAATCCCAGTGGCTCCCAGGATGAACCCAGTAGGACCCAGTCAACCCCAGTATGGTTCCAGTCACCCCCAGTATGACCCCAGTCATGCCCAGAGTGACTGCCTGTCACTCCCACTTTGAGCCCAGTTGCTCCCAGTAACCTCTAGCATGGTTCCAGTCACAGCCAGAACCTTTCCAGTCACTCCCAGTCAGGTTCAAGTAGGATCCCAGTATGACCCCAGCATGGGCACAGCTGCTCCCATTTA
This sequence comes from Acrocephalus arundinaceus, assembly GCA_021534815.1. Classification (NCBI taxonomy): domain Eukaryota; kingdom Metazoa; phylum Chordata; class Aves; order Passeriformes; family Sylviidae; genus Acrocephalus; species Acrocephalus arundinaceus. The sequence continues at coordinate 583,135 of JAJEOU010002759.1, forward strand.
CCCCACTGTGGTTTCAGTCTCTCCCAGTGTATCCCAGTTGCTCCCAGCATGATCCCAGTCACTCCCAGTTGTCCTCAATTGCTTCCAGCCTGATTCCAGTTGTTCACAACCACTCCCAGTCACCCTCAGTGCATTCCCAGTGTCTGCCAGTATGATCCAGTATGACCTCACTCTCCTCCAGCATGGGCCCAGCCTCTCCCACTGTGATCCCAGTAGGATCCCAGTTGCCCCCAGGCCCCTTGCAGAGCCCCAGCCATGCTGTTTGCCCCCAGCCTGCCCACGGCCAGACTGGGGCTGCTCCCGGGGCTTTTCTGTGCTCAGCCTTGGCCTGGGCAAAGTGTTCTGGAGAGAGCCTGGGCAAGGAGCCTGCAGCCCCCAGGCCCTGGCCTGAGGCGTCAGCGCTGCCCCAGCAGTGCCCATGGCCTGTCCCTGCTGCAGCCCCGGCACTGCCACCCCCAGCACTGTGCCCGGCCCCGAGAGCACTCAGGCCCTACAGCAACACCAGGGCCAGCAGGGCAGCGGGGCAGGGCCACGGCAGCAGCACTGGCAACACCAAGGGCTGCTGCTGCTGCTGCTGGGCACAGCTGCTGTGCCAGCACTGATCTGCCCCCAGCTCTGCACACAGACATTGCTGCTGCAACTGCAGAGAAGGGAACCAAAGGGGGATCTCTGCAGAAAACTTGGCTGGGAGATCTTTTAGTTATTTAGAGCCACAGGAGTGCAGCCTCTCATTGACACTGTCTGTGGCCACAGGGAAGGTGGAAAAAAAAAAGAGAAATGGCACAAACAATAACATTTCTTTGGGGCAATATTAAAAAAAGAAACCAAACTAAATGCACTCTAAAAATGAAACAAACAGGAAGTATCAAAGATGATTTTTATTACAAGTGATTTGCAGAAAGTGGCCAGCAGTTTAATGTTCCTGAAGACATCCAGTCATCATTCTCCGCACTGCAGCCTTGAGCTCCTGGTTCCTCAGGCTGTAGATGAGGGGGTTCAGGGCTGAAGGCACCACCGAGTACAGAACTGACAGGGCCAGATCCAGGGATGGGGAGGAGAAGGAGGGGGCTTTAGGTGAGAAAATATGGCAGTACTTACAAACAGGGAGAGCACGGCCAGGTGAGGGAGGCAGGTGGAAAAGGCTTTGTGCCGTCCCTGCTCAGAGGGGATCCTGAGCACGGCCTTTAAGATCTGCACATAGGAGAAAACAATGAACACAAAACAGCCAAAAGCTAAAAAGGAACCAACCACAGAAATCCCAAGTTCCCTGAGAGCTGAGTGTGAGCAGGAGAGCTTGAGGATATGTGGGATTTCACAGAAGAACTGTCCCAGGGAATTGCCATTGCACAGGGGCAGGGAAAATGTATTGGCCGTGTGCAGAAGTGAATAGAGAAAGGCACTGGCCCAGGCAGCTGCTGCCATGTGGGCACAAGCTCTGCTGCCCAGGAGGGTCCCGTAGTGCAGGGGTTTGCAGATGGACACGTAGCGGTCGTAGCACATCACGGTCAGCAGGGAAAACTCTGCTCCAAGAAAAAAGATAAGCAGGAAGACCTGTGCAGCACATCCTGAGTAGGAGATGGTGGTGGTGTCCCAGAGGGAATTGTGCATGGCTTTGGGGACAGTGGTGCAGATGGAGCCCAGGTCGGTGAGGGCCAGGTTGAGCAGGAAGAAGAACATGGGGCTGTGCAGGAGGTGGCCGCAGGCTACGGCGCTGATGATGAGGCCGTTGCCCAGGAGGGCAGCCAGGGAGATGCCCAGGAAGAGGCAGAAGTGCAGGAGCTGCAGCTGCCGCGTGTCTGCCAATGGCAGCAGGAGGAAGTGGCTGATGGAGCTGCTGTTGGACATTTTCTGGGGCTGGCCATGGGCACCTGTTCATGGATAAAGGACAGGGACAAGTCAGCAGAGGCTGCTTTCAGTCAAACCTGGGCCATTCCCTGCAGACTGTCCCACTGTGACTCACCCACCCTTGTTCCTGCTCTGGGAAAACCTTCCCCCAGGTCAACTTGTTTCGCCTGAGTGTGGCAGGAGCAGCCAGGCCTGTGTGTGGGGTCTCTCCAGGAGCCATCCCTGCCTTGCTGTTCTGGGTTTGTGGCCATGTGGCAGAGGGACAAGGCTGGATATTCAGGATTTGTCATTGGAATCACTCCTAATGCAGACAGGCTTGTTGCCATTTGCACTCCCACTTCTAAAGGACATGGAGTGCAGGAAGGAATTTTAGAAATTTTTATCCAGACCACACATCATTCCTGCTTCTCTGAGGTCAGAAATCCCCAGCATTTCTGCTGCACTCACAGTTTGCCACTGAGAGATGTGAGAGGCAAAGGATTCCCTGTGGCTCAGGGAAGGTGAGGGGCTGGATGGACTTGTTCCCAACTGCCCTGGGTTTGCAGCTTTGGCTGCAATCAGAGCACAATCACACTCCCGTGTCACCCTGGGATAAACCAGACCCTGCCCAGAGCAGAGGGATCCCTCAATGTCTCACCCTCTCCAAAGGGCTCTGGGCACGGTCTCAGCACCCCCTTCTGCCAAGGACACTCCCGGCTCCCTTGGCAAACCCAGCAGCATTTCCTCAGCCCTGGCATCTCTGCACTTCCCCGTGGCACATTCAGGGAACTCCCAGGGGCTCTGGCACAGATTTGCAGCCAGGAGGGCAGCTCAGAGCTGGCAAGGACACAGCAAGGAGATCCCTGGCTGTGCCCATGTTGGGATCTCAGGGAGGGGGCTCAGCTCATTCCCCTTTCCCATGGACTGCTTTGCCCACAGCCCCAGAGGGCCCAGGGAAGCTTGGACACCCCATTGCCATGGCCACAGCTGCCTGGCAGGAATGCCAAGGGCAGTGCCTGACTCAGCTGCTGCAAAGGCCAGAGCCTCCCTGAGAGCACCAGATCACAGACGGAGCAGAGACAGCCGGCAGAGAGTCTCTGTAAATTTTGAAAAATTACTTTTATGATTCTTTGTGTTCGTTTCTAACTCAGAATGTACTGTGATTCTGTGATTACAGTTCCTGTTCTGCTTCTCTCATCCTCCTGTTGCCTGTGACTAAAATAGAAAAAAAAAACTTTTTAAAAGTGTTAGAACAGTAAAGTAACAACCAGACCTTTATTGGAAGCTTCCAGGTGTCCCAGACGGAATGGGGCTTAGCCAGCCTCTGATTTAAACAAATTTTTTAAGTTTATTAATTAGGATATTTAATAGGAATATGCAATAGGAGATTCAGTTGCCCCAGTTATACACACCTGGGTCAACCCATTGGAGGAGGTCCAAGGGCTTCTTTGCTCCCCTTCTTTTTATGACTGTCACACTCTGGTTAAAAACCAAAATGTTCTTCTTGTAGGTCCTCTTCCTGATAATAAGACTATACAGTATTTCAGGAATGTATTTAGAAGGTCTGCCAATTGTTCTAAAGTCTATGAGAAAGGGTGAGAGACATATCAGAGTTAATTAGAGAGTATAGTTATATAGTATGTAATAGTAGTTAAAAAGAGGTAATTAAGGATTATAGTTTTATAACTATATAATAGTAGTTAACAGAGCTACAAATATATGAAAAATGTATAAAGAATAAAAATCTTTTTGTCTTCACCACAACTTTTCCATCCTTCTCCAAGCAGAAAAATGAAAACACTCTCAGGAAAGCTCCTGATCTTTGCAGCAATGCCAGGCTTACCTTCTTTTGGCAAGTGTCCTCCGCAGCTGTGCCCAGGCTGGTGTGGAGCTGGGAGCAGCCCTGCCCCTCTCAGCAGCAGCAGCAGCAGCAGCAGCAGCAGCAGCAGCAGCAGCAGCTGCCCTGCTCAGGGTGGCTCCTTCCCCCCACAGCTTCTCCCCAGCGCTGGCAGCAGCTCCCTGGGCCGGCTGAGAGCTGTCCCTGGCAGGCAGCAGAGTCCCTGGGCCAGCACAGCGCCCTGGGCTGCAGGACCCTGCTCTGCACCACAGCCCTGGGCACCCCTGGCTGCTCTACACAAGAGATCATCAGAGAATGTACTCACAGAGTCTGTAGGCATTGGGATGTTGCAGCGTGAGGAGATCACTGCAGGAGCTGCAGCTGCATTGTCCTGCAGCCTGAGGTTCCTTTGCCAAGGGCTGGCAGTGATTCTCCCCCAGTCCCTTCTCAGCCCCTTCCCAGCCCTGAGTGATTGAAGCTCTCTGTGCCTGTGTGCTGTGCCCAGGGTGGCTGCAGGCAGTGCCCCAGCCCTGCTGGGCTGGCAGAAAAGCTGCTCATCAAGAGAAATGTGTTTTTAAGCTCTTCTTGCTTGCCAGGATCTCTCTCTTGATGAGGAGCTCAGCCAGCTCATCAGCACAGACACAGCACAAGACTTTAATGACCTCTCAGGGCTTTGTGCTGAGGCCCTGAACATCAGTCCCTGAGAGGGAGCTGAAGAAACCTCTCCAGAACTCCAAGGCAGAAGCCAACTCCAAAGTTTCTGGAAGTTTTAATGGGTCCCACTGAGGGACACGACACAGAAAGTGTCCCCAGGCCCCAGGCAGAACAGAGAACTGCAGGCAGTGATGATAGGTGGGGACAAAGAGAAGCCAAGTCTGGGTGCCCTGGGCCACAGCAGCCTCTGGCCACCAAGGACACTGAGGAGACACCTTGTCCTGAGGCCCTGGGGCCTCCTGGCACAGCCCCAGCAAGGCTGGGCACTGTCAGCCCCTTGTGCTGCCCTCAGCATCCCCCTCCCATGCCAGTGGCCTCCAGGATGTGCTGGAAGGAGTCCCTGGGGAAGGAGCCTTGGTCAGCAATGGCCCTGGGGGGCTCCTTCATGCTGCCAGAGACTGCAGGTTTTTCCAAGGCTTTGGGTTTGGCTTTTGCCTTGGAGTCTCTGAGAGGTTTGTGCAATCCTGGCCTCCAATTCTCTGCTTTAATGAGTCCCTTGAGAGGCTTTGTCAGTAACAACACTCAGTGGGGCTCATTTATACTTCAGAGTACTCAAAGTTTATTACAGAACTTTTTTTGAATCTGAGTCTTAGAGTTTTGTTAAATCATCTTTCTATTATCTGCTTTAATGAGTCCCTGGAGATTTTTAGCCAGTAACAACACTCAGTAGGACTCATTAATGCTTCAAGGTACTCAGTGATAATTTAAGTACTTCTTTTTTCCACTAAGTCTATGAGAAGTTTCTGTGCAATCCTGGCCTCCAATTATCTGCTTTAATTAGTCCTATGAGAGCTTTGCACTGACACACAGTGGTACTCAATAATACGTTGAGATATTCAAGACGTTTAAGGTACTTTGGATTTTCCTTCCCACACTGAGTCTCTGAAAAGGTTTTTGTGCAATCCTGGCCCCCAGTTCTCTCCTTCAAGGACTCCATAAGGAGCCTGTGTTGGGCATGGACCTCAGTGAAACCCATGAATGCTTTGAGACACTTTGGGTTTTTCTTTTGACTTGGACTCCTGGCAAGGTTTGTGCAATCTCCTCTCAGGCCCTGAGCTTCCAGGGCTCAGCACCAAATGTTCCATGGGGCTCATTAGGATCAAGCAAGTCCTGACAAACCATGGCTGTGCCTTGATTTCCCTCTGGTCCGGTTCAGTTCATTAGGAAGGTTTCCTGCTGCAGTTATGGAGAAATATTTCAAAGACCATTTGGAAGTATTCCTTTATCAAAGGGCACATTTTATTACTTTTCTTATTACGCAGGAAGTGATTGATATTGATTCAGGGTCTCTCCTCAGGAGGTCTGGTCTGCTAAAGAGAAGCTTTGCCTTGAGGTCAGACCCAGGGTGGAAAACCTTGCTCCATATTCCTCAACCCCATCCTGTCTCTACTCACTCACCAGGGTCTTTCTTTGCTTGGAGAACTGGCTGCACTCAGCCAAAACAGGAGCTTTCTTCCTTTTTTAGCAATCTAAAATTCCAAAGTTTCAGACAGTCTCCTCAAGGGTGTGCCAAGCCCAAGGTGCCACCAAGGAGTTTCCCCTTCCCCAAGGCAGAACCATGCAAGGAATCTTTGAGACACACAGGAAGTTCTACAATAAACACAAATCCAGAGTTGGCTGAAGGCAGAATCAGACCAACTGCTCAAGGACAGACAAGCTTTGAACTCCTTGCAGCTCAAAGCTCCAGCTGGGTTGTTGGGAAGTGTGTGAGTGAGGCAAGAGTGAGGGCAAGGGAACTGCAGAGAGCCCTGGAAGTGCTTCTGTGCAGCCAGGCTGTGGGGAAGGGCACTGCAGGCCTGGCCTGGGCCAGGAGTGAGGCTGGATCATCATGCCAAGCTGCCCTGGGCCATTGCAAGGGGCTGTGGCCATGGACACTGCACTGAGCCCACTGCTGGCTTTGGGTGCCAAGGCCACCCTGATCAGTTCAAGTTTCCTTGAAAAGCAGCCCCAGGAGCCATTTCTGCAGCCAGGTTCCGTGGCCACTTGCAGGCAGAGCTGTTGCTGCCCTGGGCTGCCGTTGCAACCGTGAGGACAAAGCGATGCCAGGGCTGTTCCAGGTACAATTGCACTGACACTCGGTCATGCTCTCACGTGTCAGAACTGGATCCAGCTGCACCCAGTCTCTTCTCTTAGATGGAATTTTTAAAGTCTAGGCATCCTGGAAAGGGTTTGAGGATCCACGGTGGCTGTTGGGTGTAATTTCTCCACCTCATGACTCAGCAGGAGTTTCTCCAATAAAGAAATCAAGCTTTTGCCTGAGGCTCCCACTCTGCCCATGAAAGGAACCCCTGGGAGTGTCTGGGACATCCCGGCTCTTTGGCAGCCTGGGCACTCCTGGGATGTCACCTTGGAGCCCCCGTGAGTGGCTGTGACAGATGGGTGCCTTTGCAGCCCAAGGTGCCCTGGGATGTCCCCATGGAATGGCTGTGACTGCCTCTGAGCACAGGGCTCTTTAGCATCCCCAGAAAGCCCTGGGAGGTCTCCAGGATCCTTGAGTCCAACTCCTGGCCCTGCACAGGACACCCCAACAATGCCAGCCTGGGCCTGGCAGCGCTGTCCAAACACTGCTGGAGCTCCCAGAGCCCTGGAGCTGGGACCCTTCCCTGGGAGCCTGGTCAGTGCCCCAGCAGCCTCTGGGGGAAAAACCTTTTCCTCACATCCAACCCAAACCTGCCTTGGCTCAGCTCTAGCCCTTCCCTCCAGTCCTGTCCCTGGGCACCAGAGGGAAGAGGTTCCCACAGCCCAGCCAGGGACGCGCTCCCAAGGCTGTTCCAGGGCAGCCAGGGCTGGCACCAGCTGGGATGCTCGGTTTCCATGGGCTGGGGTTTGAGAATGGGAGTCTCCAATTCTGTGCTCCCACAAAAACTGTGCCACTGCTCACTGCCCTCCAGCCTCCCATTGAAAGTACAAAATCAAGGAGTCCAGACTGGGATAAGAACAATTTAATGGGAACAGCGACAAGATAAGGAAATAAAAGGAACAGAAACAATATTCGTAAGTAACAAGACAAAACTAACAATATAAAGGGAAAACTACAATAACATCAACTGGCTCGTCCCATCCTTCCTGAAAGGACACCCTTCTCCTTGGGGGAGAGATAGAGTCCCTTTCCTAGCCCTGGTAATGACCTGAGATGGGATTGAATACAGTGATGGGGCCATGGCCAGACGCTCACGTTTTTAAATCCCACCTCACATCATTGCCAGACACAGGGAGAGAGACAAATGTCCTCCCAAAATGAATTACAGGGAACTGTGGCTCAGCAGGGCTCTTCCCAATGTGCATCTTCTGATGGGGGATGAGGTTGGAGACACACATGAAGCTCTTCCCAGAGTCGGGGCACTCGCAGGGCTTCCCTTACTGGTGACTCCGTTGGTGTCTGGTCAAGGCAGAGCTCTGGCTGAAGCTCTTCCCACACTGGGGACACTCGTAGGGCCTCTCCCCAGTGTGGATGCGCCGGTGGGTGATGAGGTGGGAGTTGCGCCTGAAGCCCTTCCCGCAGTCAGGGCAGCGGAAGGGCCTCTCCTCAGTGTGAATGCGCTCATGAAGGAGGAGATGGGAGCTGGTGTGAAACCTTTTCCCACACTGGGGACACTCATAGGGCCTCTCCCCAGTGTGGATCATTTGGTGGATAATCAGTTGGGATCTCTGGTTGAAGCCCTTCCTGCATTCCCCACTTTTGTACGGCCTTTCCTCAGCGTGGATCCTCTGGTGGCGGATCAGGTTGGAGTTGTTGCTAAAGCTCTTCCCACTCCAAGCACTCATAGGACTGCTCCCTGTCATGGTGATGCTCATGGGCCACCAGGTCTGAGCTCTGGCTCGATCTCCGGCAACGTTCCTGGCACAGGGCAGGTATTTCCTACTCAGAGCAGCCTGGGATGGGTTTGGAGCCCCTCCTCCTGTGGGATCTCTGTGTCTTTTCCTCCCTATTGGATTCCTGTGCCAGGGAGCCACTCAAAACAGCCTCTTCCATGACGTTCTGCTCTGGGGATTTTTCCTCCCTGGTCTCCATCCTCACTTCCTTGTCTGGGGGAGAAAGAACAAAGAGGAGATGGAATTTCCTCCATGCCAGAGGGAAGGGGAAGGAGATCCCCCCAGTGAATCCCTGCCAGGACAGCGTCAGCAGTGGGGTTGTCCTGCAGCTGAGAGCCATGCTGGGCTGGGAGATGGAGCAGGAGAGAGGAGGAAAGGGGCAGTGACTTCCTCCTCACCTGCCTGGCTGTCCCAGGGCATCTTCCTCTTCCTCAGAGCTTCCACCTCCATCTGGCCAAGGTTTGGGAATGGGAAATCCTGGTTTGGGGAAAAACAACAGATGACCACATTGAGTTTGAAGGTCTGCCTGACCAAGTCCATCTCTAAAAGTCACCTGGAATCTGGGGTCCATAAAAACCTCCCAAACACCAATATTCTTCCCTGAAAATGCCACCAAGGAATTCCCCATTCCTGGTCTCTTCCCTTTGGTTTTCAGGCGTTCCCCCCTTTCCCAGCTGATGGAGGTCACGCTTGTATTGAGGGTCCCCCATCTACTCCGTCCCAGCCCTCCCCAGGCTGCTGGGAGTCCCACCAATCAGAAAAGTTCCCCCCTTATCCATCTCCCCATTTAGGGATGCAAGGGGATTTTGGGGTCTCTGGGGTCTCTTCTCCCCTTTTTCTTGGCTGTGGAGTGCAGGGGGTCAAGGGAGTCCCCCCTGCTCCTCCAGGCTGCCTCTACCATCAGCCACCACCAGGACCCTCAATGTATGCCCAAGGGGCATTTTCCACTGATCTTTGATGTTCTTCATTCTTCAAATATCCCTCCTAAGAAACCAAGCCCAGGGACCCCCTAAGATATCTGGGCCGAGCTTGGTTTGGAAAGACAGGTGTCTGCTAAGGAAGGCAGGAGCCTCCCTTGAAATGGAAAATATAAACCCCCTCCCTCTGAATTATAATTTTGAAATGAATGGGCTCTCAAGCAAAGATATGGAAATAGGAATAACAGCGCTTTAGTAGGAAAAGCAAAATAAAAATGCAGTAGTAAAAAAAATAAGCTGACAGAGTCTGAATACCTGATACCCAGTTAGGCAGGGTGTTGGTAGCAGTCCAATCAAATCGTGGCTGCAGTCCTCCTGGAGTCACAGATGTGGTTTTGTTGAAGCAATGATCCTGTAGAAGGGTGTAGTTTCCCTCTGAAGGTCCAATGTTGGTGTAGATGGGTCTGGTGTTCCTCTGGGAATCCAGTGGAAACAGGCTGCTTCTGGTGTGTTAAATCTCAGATTCTATCCATGTAGGAATGCTTGGCTCCTCCCCCTGGGTGGAGCATCTCACAATGGGATGATGGAATTTGATCAGTGATGCAGTGAGACTCAATGGCCCATTAAGATAAGATATCTCCCTGGAGGGAGTGTGGGTGGTGGAAGAGATAAAGAACACAGCCCCACCTGGTTTGAACAGCTGGCCCATTAACAGAAGATATCCCCCCAGAATTATGAGAAATGAGTCATGGAACAGTTCTTACTTGGGATCTCCTGTTGGTTTTGTTTTCAAACGAGCACACTGGGGAGAAGTGGGACCATGCTGGGAACTGCTGTGAGCAGGTTGGAGTGACTGGTCTACACTGTGAGGAACTGGGCACGACTGGGACCATGCTGGGAGAGACTGGGATCATATTGGGAGTGACTGGGACCATAGAAGGGGAAACTGGGAGCAAGTGGATGAAAGTGGGAGCAACCTCGACCATGCTAGGGGCAAACTGCATCATAATGGGGTAGGACTGGCAGTGACTGGGCTCATACTGGGAGTGCCGAGGAAACTGGAACCACACCGGGGGGCAACTGGGCTGATACTGGGAGCAGCCACTGCTGGCACAGGGACCCCCAAAACCTTTTCCTGGCCACCCAACCTCTCCCAGGCCCACCATTTTCTTTGGCCCTGGGACCCCTGGACTCCTACTCTGCCTTTCCCAGCACCCAGCCCCT
>JAJEOU010002759.1:593488-639749 GCA_021534815.1 Acrocephalus arundinaceus
GGGAATGGACACGGGGACAGCAAAGGCCTGGGGGCTGCAGGGATGTTCGTGCTTGGGCCAGCGCCAGCACAGAGCTTCAGCCACAATTAACCCAGAGGGAAATGCTGGGGAAAGTCTCCATTTCAGCCTTTCTTTACTCATGACTGTGAAGGGACTGGAATAAAAGGAGAACAAGCAGGGCCCAACCTGCTTGTTCTCCTTTTGGAGGAGCCCCGCACCTGGGTCTGTCAGGGGCTGTGAGGGACTATGAGAATCTGTGAGGGTCTGTGAGGGGCCATGAGGGGCTGTGAGGGGCTCTGAGGGGATATGAGTGGCCATGAGCTGTGAGGGACCATGAGGGAGTTGTGGGAGTTGTGAGGGAAAGTGAGGGGCCATGAAAGGGCTTTGAGAGGCCAAGAGGGGCTGTGAAGGCTGTGAGACACCATAAGGAGCTGTGAGGGGAGACAAAGAGCCATGAATGGGGCGGTAAGGGGCCATGAGGAGCCTCAGCCTTGGCAGGAGGGAGGTCCCACCATGTCCCCAGGGCAAGAAAGCTGTGAGGAGCCGCAAGTGCAGACGTGGCAGCAGAGCGGGCTTGGGGCATCTCTGGGAGGGGATGAGACCCTTCCCCAGCTCCAAACCACACCAAACCCACCATTAAAAGGATTTTCCATCTTTGGAATCCACTGGCAATTTAAAGTCCACTGTACAGTTTCATCTCAGTGGGAAAAACAGGGGAATTTTCCCAGTGGATGACATCCAGTCATTGTTTATAATATCTAAGATTTAAGAGCCTTACAATGAAAAGTAATACTAATAAAAAATTATATCAGTAACAATAACAAGAAATAAATTCCCAAATCCCAACACCCAGCACCACACCAGAATGACTAACCTCATTTTTCTTTACTATCACAAGGTTCATGAAAACAAATCCTATTAACTTTCTCCACCTTACATCTTCCCACCAAATAAATGAGGCCATTTGCAGGGTTTAATACAAGTTACAGCTGAGGGCTGGAGGGAAGAATGGGGAGACACTATCAATTTCCACATCAAACCCAGCAGGCCAACTCCAAAGTGGAGAGAAAAAAATAGAATGGGGGTAGGGGCTGGTCAGATGTTCCTCTAAAGGATCACAAAATCACCTCCAGATGCACAAGAGGGGAAAATAAATCCCCATTTGGCCATCCTGACTCTCCATAGGAGCAGAGCAGGGAGAACGGTGCAGTGGTGGTGTCACTTCTGAGGATGCCTGCCCTTCTCCCAGCCCTCTTGTGGCTCCTGGGGGAGCTTGGAGTGCTGCACCCTGTGGGCAGAGGGGCAGAGAGCTGGGCTGCTCCACAGGCTGTGGACATCCTTGAAATAATAAAGCAACAGAAACATCTTTTCGGGTGTGAGCATCTTCAGCTCAGAAACATGTTTTGTATGTATAATAGATTAGTACTAAATAATAAATGAAATAGATTTCATTTGTGATTCAAAGTGTTTTTCATCCTTTTTCCAAGGTTCTGGTCTCTTCCTCCAGGGTAGTTTCCTTTACTCACACACTTTCTAATAGTTAGAAGGGAGTTAAGCACAACAGAAAAGGCAACAGCTCCTGTTTCAAAGGGAAGCAGCCACAACTCCAGGAACCTGAATTGCCCCCAGGCATGTGGCACTTAAAGGATGTTGGGGAAAGAGATCTCACACAACTTCTAAGGCTGTGAGAAACCCACAAGTGGCAAAGTATCATTGTGGGTCAAGTCCTACTGAAATTCCATTCCCTCACACCCTCAAAATGGGCAGGCAGGGCTGGGCTCTGGCAGGGTTCAGTTTGGAGTGCCTTGTGCTCCCTGGCAGGTAAGTGATCATATCAACTCTCATACTGATTTATTGGGGTATGGCTGCTGAAGGAGGAGGGGGAATCTCGGGAGACAGGAAAGTCTCTTCTTCTCCTTTCTCCCTGCAGAACGGCCTCTTCAAAGAGAAATGCCTGTGCTGGGCTTACCTGGGACCCCTTCCCTCAGCCCAGGGTCTGACCCACTGTGAGGTCTGTAGGAGCCAAACCCAGAGGGGTCCCAATATCAGACTTGCCTTTCCCTGCCTACCTCCCCCTTACCTCACTCTGCAGACCCATCACTTGCCTTTGCCTATCCCTTCCTCCCCTGCCTTGCCTACCTCTCACTTCTCTTCCCTTGCAGACCCACCCTTTCTTTGCCCCCACTGATTTCCTTGTCTTCGCCTACGCCCTTATCCCCTTGCCTGGTCTACCCATACCTGGCCTGGCCTTGCCTTCGTCTGCCTTGCCTTGCCTGGCATAACCCTGCCTTGTTGTGCCTTGTACACACCTCCCTTGCCTTGCCTTGCCTTGAATTTTCCTGGCCCTTCGCTTACCTTTCCTTGAACTGCCTCCCCTTCTTTTCCCTTGCCTTCCCTTCATCTCCCTCACCATGCCTTGCCTAGCCTTGCCTGCCCCTCACTCCCTTCCATGGATAACTGTGGAAGTTGCATTGCCTTGTTCCTGGAGTTCCTGGTGGGATTGATGACTTAGGATGGTGAAACCAGCTGATGGGCTGTGTCCTGCTGCAGATTTTTCTCTGCTGTTGCTAAACTGCCTTTTTCCCTTGCTTGCCATCTAAGATATCTCCTTTTTCAGGGATGTGCCTTTCTCATTCAGACTGTGCAGATTCCAAGGAGAGTTTGGCCTCAAGGAATGTCTCTCCATTTGATTCTGTTTTCATTTACAAGTAACCTGGGAACAAGACTCAGCTGTAGTATTTTCCATGAGGTGATTTAGCTGTGCACATTTATCTCCATGCCACCCTTTTCCTCTTTGAGCTACCTTGTCCTTGAGGAACTGTGGCTGGTTATAGAATACATGGGCAGAGGCACTTTAGAGGATGTTGTGGCTGAAGGAGAGATGGCAGCTGTCAGTTGGGCAGTGGAGGGATCTCTCGGTGCTTCCCATGCCATGGACAGGCTAGTCCAGGTAAACAGGTGATAAGAATAAAAACCCTAGTCTGCCTTCACTTAGAATGATGTGTTGTTGCTTTCGCTACCACAACAGCGGTGGCCTGGTTTTAGGTCATACGGCACGACTGCCACATTTTCTGTGTGGAGTTCGGGCTAGTAACACACAGACACCAGTTTGGTGGATGGTTAAAAGCGTTTATTATCTACAGCATGCAGTTTAAATAGTCTGGGGTCTTACACTACGTCAGAGGGGTCTTGCAACACTTCCTAAGTTAGTGGGGAGAATGGAAAAGTACTGGTATGTCTGTTAGAGGGGGTTTTACATTCTTGGAGTGATAACTTATCTGGGGGGTTGGGGGAGTTCTGCTCTTTCCCGTCACAAACCGATATCTTCCGATCGCCTGTCCCTATCCAATCCACAGTTTAGGTATAGGGGTCAACCCTCGGGGAACAGCAGTTAATGACATTTGGCAGATGGATGTCACTCATGTGCCTAACTTTGGTCACCTGAAATACTTGCATGTCACTATTGACACACACAGTAACTTTGTTTGGGCTACTGCCCAACCAGGGGAAAGGATCTCACGTAATCAGACACCTAACTAGCTGTTTTGCTGTAATGGGGGTTTGCAATCAGGTAAAACGGATAATGGACCTTCCTATACTGGTCAGAGAGTCCAGAGATTCCTACAACAATGGGGAGTTAAACATGTGACAGGGATACCCCACAACCCTCGAGGACAGGCTATAGTGGAAAGAGCAAATGGTACACTCAAAAGATATTTGGAGAAGTTCAAAGATATTTTGGATGTACAGGAAAGGCTGTCTAAAACATTGTTTGTTCTAAATTATCTTTGTATTTTTGGATCATCAGAAGTTCAAGCTGCTGTGTCTCATCGCACCGACAGATCCATTACAGAAAAGGATGAACAGGCTGAGATGTGGGTTAATTATAAATGCCTTAAGACAGGAGTGTGGAAAGGCCCGGCTAAAGTGCTTTACTGGGGTAGGGGTTATCTTTGTATCTCTACCCCCACAGGCTCCGAGTGGATTCCTGCGCGCTGGGTTAAACCAGTGAGCCCGCCTCAAGGTGGAGACCGTCAGGAACATACAGCTGCATCTGAAGCTACTGATTCAGCCACATCGATCCTTTTTGCAGACTGTCTTTAGTTCAGCCCAGGTGGATGTACGGACCCCACAACAACTGACATGCTTGCTTGCTTAGCTAGTTATAACACTGGAGATTTGAGACTTTGTGCATGTTTGAACTGTTATGACCGTAATCATTGTGCTTGGTTACTAATACATTGTGTGGGTTGTGGGGGGGATAAATGGGTCCATCAGACGCAGACCAGGGGAGAGCTGTGGTGTGCTTCCTGTAGAGGGAAATGGAGGAATGAAAACGTTCAGCAAACTCTAGAGTCAAGCACTGGGTTGCCATTTCCTCTAGCTGTTCAGTTATTTGAAAATACAGAACAACAGGCCTTAGCATATGCTCGGTGGGAACTTGGGCAACTGACATGGAGAGCTAAGGCTCTTAGTACTTCCCAAGTATTACGGAAGCAGTGTAATGTTGTCTGTAAAATCCCTCGGCAGTGGGCAGTGAAACCGCAGGATTGGGAAGAGCTTTGCTGCAGATTTAGACAGATAGCAGCCGAGAGGTGCAAGCAAAAAGATAAAAAGAAATTTAACAAGAAATGCCACAATGTTTAGCCTAATATGGTTGGGTTTTTTTTTTTTTTTTTTTTTTGTAGCATTGCAATTTCCTGGTATTATTAGCACAAGGGTACGGTTGTGAAATGTTTGAAGGGATGTGTTGTATGAACTTGTCAGACCACTCCAGCTCTATACATGCACAACTGCACACTTTGCACACACTGACCACACATTTGCGGCAAGACTCTGGCTTTGGGCTTGATAACTGGCTAAAAGGTTTGGGTTTAGGACCTTGGCTAACTTCCTTGTTACAGCATTTAATTACAGTAGGAATTGTGGGTTTTGTGTTGTTGTTATTGTTGCCTTGTCTTTTTAAATGCTTGCAAAACGCTTTGATGAAGTTGGTAAACGACAAATGGAACACCTCTTTGCTAGTGCTAAAAGAAAACGGGGGAAGTGTGGAGAATTTAGCAAATGAATGGCTGCATAGCAAAGGCCATATTTAATATCAAATCGGTTAGAGTGTAGCTGAGGGCTACGTGACGTACGGCAAGAAAACACTGCCCTTGAGCACAGAGGTTCCATAGCAACGGGGAGGTCGAGAATACATGGTATGTGGGAAAGTACAAAAAAGTTAAGAAAGTTGCAACTGCAAGGCTAACTGCAAAAATACGTGCATTATAAAAGACATAGCCAATCGTGAGCTATACTTTTGCAATATGTATGAGCTAATTACTGTCTGTATAAATGTGATAACATTGAAAACAATGAACGAGGCTTGTTGATCATGATAGCATGAGACTTGTCTCCCGCGGCTCTTCCAACAGGTTTGCACTGGTTTATACTCATTTTTACAGGAATGGCTTGCTGGGAGCATTGGTTCATACTGTGTTATACTGGGATGTACTGGGTTATATTGGGATGTACTGGTTTATAGTGGGATGGGGCTTGGGACCCACTGGGAGTGACTTCAGGTTCAGCTGGCCTTACTGGTTTATACTGGGAGCTGCCCCCACAGGGCTCAGGTGATTGGGGGATGCTCCTGATGCTTGCCGGTTCATACTGATGCCCTCCCAGTATAAACCTGGTAAAAGTAGGAGCCCCAAGACCACACTGGGAGCCCTTAGAGCTGCCTTTCATGGGTAGACCTGACGTCCCAACATCCCTGTTGGTTTGAACGGGTAGTCCTGATGTCCCTTAATCCCTATTGACTTCAATAGGGTAGACCTTGTGCCCCTAAACCCCATAGAGAGAATGGGTTTGGGTGCATTAACCCTTACTGGTTTGTACTGGGAGCTGCCACCTCAGGCTGCAGGGGCTTGGGGGCAGCTTCCGTGGCTTACTGGTTTGTACTGGTGCCCTCCCAGTCAACACCTGGGACCACAGACAGGCACTGGTGGCCAGGTAGGACCCCGAGGCCAAGCTGGCCTTTGCCATGACCTTGCTGAGCCACAACTTCTCCAGCTTCTTGGCCTGGCACCACTGGCTGTGACTCCTGGAACCCACCAGGAACTGCAGTAATGGCGAGGCCAGGACACTGCCCCCCGAAAGGCTGAAGGAAGGTGAGAGATTCCCCTGGAAAAATTCCCAGAATTTCACCAAGATCCTATTCCAAAAATTCTCCAGCCCCTTGCTTGAACTTGAGCTTTGTTGGGTTCATTGGTGCCCAAAAAATTTCCATTGACTTCAATGGGTAGATCTGCTGTCCCAAAAATCTCCGTTGGCCTTAATGACAAGACCTGTTTTCCCTAAATCCCCATTGACTTCAGTGGTAGACCTGATGTCTTTACAGTTGTTAATGCGTATACCTGGTGTCCCCAGATCACCATTTCCATTGATGGGTAGACCTGTTTTCCTGAAATCCCCATTGGTTTCAATGGGTAGACCTGGTGTCTTTAAATCCCCATTGTCCTTAAAGGATAGACCTGGGGGACCAAAAAATCCCATTATTTCAATGGGCAGACCTGACATCCCTAAATTCCCAGTAATGCCTGGACCAAATTTTCCAAATTCCCCACATTTGTGGCTTGACCTGGTGTTCCAAAATTCTCTTTATCTTTAATTAAGATGAATCTGGTGTCCCTAAATCTCCATTGCCTTGAATGGGCAGACCTGGTTTCCCCAGATTGACATTGCCCTTAACAGACATGGTCTCTAAAAAATCCCTTTTGATTTTCATGGGTAGACCCCACATCCCTAAATCCCCATTGGTTTCAAAGGCTAGACCTGTTGTTCCTAAACATCATTGGTTTTAATGGGTAGACTTGTTGTCCCTAAATCCTCATCGGATAAAGAGGTTGAACCTGTTGGCCCTAAAAATCTCCACTGGTTTTAATGGGTGGGCTTCTTGTCCTTAAAAATCCCCATTGGTTTCAATGGGTAGACCTGGTGTCCCTAAAAATCCCCATTTGTTTTGATGGGTAGACCTGAGCTACCTCACACCTGGGTGCCTCCATTCAGATCTCAGGGTGTCCCCTGGCTGCCCCCCTGAGATTTTGGGGTGCCCCCTTTGCCCCTCCCCAGAGCTGCAGCTGGTGCAGAACGCCGTCTTCACCGACCCCACAGACTAAAGCACCTGGGTGTACCTGCACAGCATCCTCTCCAGAGGTAACTCGGGGCTTCCTCCCATCCCTGGGGCCCTCCCCTGGAGTTTTGGGGTGCCCCTTGAATGTTGGGGTGCCCCCTGAATTTTGGAGTGTCCCCCCACAGCCCCCCTGCCTCAGAGTGTCATCTGTGTGAACACTGACTGTGAGGACGTGATTCTGGCAGTCATCTTCTGCCAGGCCATCAGGGTGAGTAGGGATCCCTGGGAACCCCAAAAAATCACCTGGATTCTCCCCTCCCCAAATCACCCTGGTACTCCCCAAAACCACCTGGATACACCTAGATACTCCTTCAAATCACCTCAGTACCCACAAAAATTATTTGAGAACCCCTCAAAAGTCATCTGGATACACCTGGGTACCCCCCAAAATCCTCGGGCCCCACCAAACTGGTGGTTGTGAATCCCATTGCTTTGACTGGGTAGACCAGGTGTCCCCTAAATCACTGTTGACTTGATTGGGCAGACCTGGTGTCCTGTCTACCCCCATTTACCCCCAGTAACCCTTCCCAGTGTACCCAGTAATGCCCCAGGGCTCCCAGTAACTCCAGTGCCCACCCTCAGCCACTCCAGTGCGCCCAGTAACCCCAGTTCCCCCCCTTAGCCACCTCCAGTGCTCCCAGGAATAGCTCCCAGTTTGATTAGTTTACCCTCCCAGTCCTCCATGTAGCCCCTCCCAGTGCTCCCAGTTTGCCCAGTTTCCCCCTTTCCTCCCTCCCAGTGCTTCCAGTTCCCCACCAGTGCTTCCAGTTCCTCCCCCAGTGCTTCCCCTTAGCCTTTCCCAGTGCTCCCAGTTTAACCAGTAACCCTTCCCGACCAAGGCCTAGTAATGGACAGCCCTGATATCCCTACATCCCCATTGACTTTAATTGGGGTAGACCTGGTTTCCTGTGGAAAAAATAAAAAGTAAAACAGGCCTGAACTTTTAAACTTACAAAGATAGTTTATTTACACACTCTAAAGTATAAAGGAAAAAATAAAAAGAAAAAAATTGAAGCTTCAAAACACTTCTCTTTCCCCCAGAAACTGTTCACTTTCCCAAAACTAACATAGAGAGACAAAACTGTGATTTTCAGTCAGTTTCAACAATTTAAACATAATCTTTCATCACCTTTGGAGAGGAGTCTCACTAGATGTCCCATTGGAGACATTCACCACAAGAACAAACCAGTCTGGTGGCTCCCAATGTCACCAACCTCCAACCGCTGGAATTTTGCAGATTGTGCCATCTCACCCATGAACAGCCTTTCTCTTGGCTACTCATGGGCATCTCAGCATATTTGGTATATTAGTTTAAGAATGCTTTTTTTAGTATTTTGCAAAGATCTTCTTCTTCTATCTTTAAAATCGTTTCTCTCTCAAGAGACCTCCTTTCACTACAGCTAAAGGGCCAAATCTGCATCTCAGACAGCTGAGAACTCTTTTTATCTCAGGAGCTGGGGAACTTACTCTACAAACATTCTCAATAAAATCTCAATTACATCAGTCTATTACCTTCAGCTGGAACAGCATTGCCCCAAAACAGCATCAATAGATTACAAGAAATAGTCCATTTCTCCATGGTTTACATCTAGAGAAGTCCAGTCAAAAATGTCCACTTGCTCAATCCTTTCCTCCAGACAACCTTTATCAGTTCTTTTGCTGACTGTATCCTGCTGTCTCTGTACATTTTAAATCACTCTGGTCTTCTTCTCTTCCTCTGGGAAAGGGTTGGGGTTCTGAAAGCTTCATGTTGCCAGGAAAGGGTTAAATCTGCCCAAGGTCTTTCTCTCTCTTGCTGCAACTCGCAGATGTTAGAATGATATTGAAACCTTTTTTGTCCATGGAGACGTAACTACTTTCATTCGATTCTTTCCTGAACTTCCTGAAAACTCACTTCCTGGTCAAAACCACCACAGCATGGGAACTGATAAAAAAAGATACATGAAAAGTTTTGTAAATTAGACTACATGCATAAGTAAACGTGTATATGTGCCTTATTAACTTTTTGTAAAACTTTTGCCAATTATATTGATGACATTTGCTTTGCACCAATGTAGTCAATGACTTAAGATCACACTTTGTTAACAGTATATAAGCTGGAGAACACACAGAATAAAACTTCTTCCATTTTGTATCCTGATCATGTGTGTGTGTGTCACATCCGACCTAACAGTAACAGCCAGGGCGGTGCCGTCCAGCGCTGCCCTCAGCTCCGGGCACGCCAGGTTCAGGTGTGGGGGAAAAAGAACAAAATTTGGGGCAGTTTCCACCCTAAACTGGGATATTCCAAGCCTGAAATTGGTGTTTTTAACCCCCAAATATTTGGGACATCAGGTCTACCCACTGAAATGAATGGCAGGGAAAGGGCACCAGGTCTACCCTTTGAAATCAATGGATAGAAAAAGAAACCAGATCTACCCTAGTAAAGCAAAATGGGATTTAGAGACACCAGGTCTACCCATTAATAGCACTTGATCAGGAAGGGTTACTGGTTAAAATGGGAGTACCTGTCAGGGCTAAGGGCAAGCTCTGGGAGCAGAACTGGAAGCACTTGGGTTTAGGAAGCACTGGGAGGGAGGAATGTGGGAAACTGAGCAAACTGGGAGCACTGGGAGGGGTTACTGGGAGCACTGGGAGTGGTTAAATGGAGGCAATGGGGTTATTGGGAGCTCCGGGGCATTACTGGGAGCACTGGGAAGGGTTACTGGGGATTAATGGGGGTAAAATGAACACCAGGTCTACCCACGCAAGTAAATAGGGATTGAGGGACACCAGGTCTACCCATTCAAGTCAATATGAAAAATGGGACACTGCGTCTGCGTCTACGCAGTCAAAGAAGTGGGTAGTCACGACCACCATTTTGGTCAGGGGCCCAAGAATTTTTGGGGGTACTCAAAATTCTGTATCCAGGTGATTTCTGGGGAGAATCCAGGAGATTTGGGGAGATACTCAGGTG
Organism: Acrocephalus arundinaceus; assembly: GCA_021534815.1. Classification (NCBI taxonomy): domain Eukaryota; kingdom Metazoa; phylum Chordata; class Aves; order Passeriformes; family Sylviidae; genus Acrocephalus; species Acrocephalus arundinaceus. The sequence continues at coordinate 603,619 of JAJEOU010002759.1, forward strand.
GTTTTGGGGGGTACCCAGGTGATTTTGGAAAGTACCCAGGTGATTTTTGGGAAGGACTGAGAAGATTTTTGGGGGTATCTAGCTGATTTGGGAGGGGTACCTATATGTATCCAGGAGATTTTGAGGGTACTCATGAGATTTTTGGGTGTATCCAGTGATTTTTTTGGGTTACTAAGGTGATTTGGGGGGTACCCAGGTGATTTGGGGAGTTCCAGGGTGTCCCCACTCACCCTGACAGGCCGGGAGAAGATGACGGCCACCGTCGTGTACTCCCGATCGATGTGGACACAGATGACCCTCGGCAGCAAGGGGGCTGTGGGGGGACACCCCAACATTCAGGGGGCACCCCAACATTCGGGGGGCACTTAATCATGATTTTAAAGAGCTAAGATTTTAGCTAAGAGATGAAAGTAATTTATATGGATCAGGGTGTAAGTTAGATTAGCAAATGATAGGTTAATGATTATTAGATGCTTAAGCTAAGGCTAATTGTTTTATTGTTTGCCATTATGAGCTTGTTTATAGAAGGAAATGGAGTAAGTGAACCGTTAAAAGAACAGATTGAAACCAGTAAGAACAATGACCAGCACCTGGACTTTATATCAATCAATCACAAAGCAGGGGACCTTGGATCGTGCCAGAGGGTCACAGAGACCTGAGGAAGACTCTCCTGACTTCATCTTTTGAGACAACCAACCCCAATTCAAGAGAAGAATTCCGCACACGTGAGGGACTAACAGCCTCATTTAATACAGAGTGGGGATGGGAGGTGCTGGGGTTATGCATATATATTATATGTAGGATCTTGGGAAATATAAAGAAGGCAGAGAACCTTGTACGGGGTGGTCACGCCTTTTGGAGATGATTCCTGTGCCACCGCTGGTGTTAGTAAAAATACCACTTTTTACTGACTTTAACTAATTAGAGAGTCTCTGTCCATGATCATATCTGTTTTTAATGATTCTCCCTTGAGGAGATTGTCTGACACTCTGGAGTTTTAGATTCCTCAAATAAAAGAAGAAAAACCCTTCTTTTGGCTCAGTGCAGCCACTTCTCTGAGCAAAGCACATCCCACGTGAGTGAGGAGAGACTCACTTTGAGGTTGGGTTTGGGGAATGCGGAGCAAGGTTGTCCACACTGGGTCAGACCTCATGGCACAGCTTCTCTGAGCAGGCAAGACCTCCTGAGGAGAGACCCTGGGTCAATATCAATAAGTGAATGTTGCAGTCATCTCTTCTCTGACGAGAAAAATACACCCTTGAAAAAAGGAATCTGGGTTTATAAAAAGCTCTATGAAATATTTCTCCAAAACACTAGGAAAAAAAAAACTTCCTACTGAACTGCACCAGACCAGAAGGAAATCAAGGCACAGCCATGGTTTGTCAGGACTTCCCTGCACTTGGTGCTGAGCCCTGGAACCTCAGGGCCTGAGAGGAGATTGCACAAACATTGCCTGGAGTCAAAGTCAGAAAAAAAACCCAAAGAGCCTTGAAGTATTAATGGTTCCCACTGTGGTCAGTCCCCAACACAGGCTCCTCATGAGGTCTGTTGAGGAGAGAACTGGAGGCCAGGATTGCACAAAAACCTCTCAGAGACTCAGCATGAGATGGAAAATCCAAAGGAAAATTCAAAGTATCTTAAAAGTCTTGAGTATCTCAAAGCAGTACTGAGCCCCACTATGTGTCAGGGCAAAGCTCTCAAGGGACTCATTAAAGCAGATAATTGGAGGCCAGGATTGCACAAAAACTTCTCAAAGACCAAGTGGCCAAAAGAAGTACTTAAACTAGCACTGAGTACCTTGAAGTATTAATAAACCCCACTGAGTGTTGTTACTGGCTAAGAATCCCAAGGGACTCGTTAAAGCAGATAATTGGGGCCATGATTCCACAAACCTCTAAGGATGAGTGTCAAAAAAAAAGTTCTTTAATAAACTTGAGTACTCTGAAGTATTAATGAGCCCCACTGAGTGTTTTTACTCAGTAAGAATCCCAAGGGACTCGTTAAAGCAGATAATTGGGGGCCATGATTGCACAAAGTTTTCGTAGAGTCAGTTTGAAAAGGGAAACACCAAGTACCCTAAAAAACCTGAAGTACCTTGAAGCATTAATGAGCCCCACTGAGTGTTGTTACTGACAAAGCCTCTCAAGGGACTCATTAAAGCAGAGAATTGGAGGCCAGGATTGCACAAACCTCTCAGAGATTCCAAGGCAAAAGCCAAACCCAAAGGCCTTGGAAAAACTTGCAGTCCCTGGCAGCATGAAGGAGCCCCCCAGGGCCATTGCTGACCAAGGCTCCTTCCCCAGGGACTCCTTCCAGCACACCCTGGAGGCCACTGGCATGGGAGGGGGATGCTGAGGGCAGCACAAGGGGCTGACAGTGCCCAGCCTTGCTGGGGCTGTGCCAGGAGGCCCCAGGGCCTCAGGACAAGGTGTCTCCTCAGTGTCCTTGCTGGCCCAGAGGCTGCTGTGGCCCAGGGCACCCAGACTTGGCTTCTCTTTGTCCCCACCTGTCATCACTGCCTGCAGTTCTGTGCTCTGCCTGGGGCCTGGGGACACTTTCTGTGTCGTGTCCCTCAGTGGGACCCATTAAAACTTCCAGAAACTTTGGAGTTGGCTTCTGACTTGGAGTTCTGGGGAGGTTTCTTCAGCTCCCTCTCAGGGACTGATGTTCAGGGCCTCAGCACAAAGCCCTGAGAGGGTCATTAAAGTCCTTGTGCTATGTCTGTGCTGATGAGCTGGGCTGAGCTCATCATCCAGAGGGAGATCCTGGTAACCAAGAAGAGCTTAAAAACACATTTCTCCTGATGAGCAGCTTTTCTGCCAGCCCAGCAGGGCTGGGGCACTGCCTGCAGCCACCCCGGGCACAGCACACAGGCACAGAGAGCTTCAATCACTCAGGGGTGGGAAGGTGCTGAGAAGGGACTGGGGGAGAATCACTGCCAGCCCTTGGCACAGGAACCTCTGGCTGCAGGACAATGCAGCTGCAGCTCCTGCAGGGATCTCCTCAAGCTGCAACATCCCAATGCCTACAGACTGTGTGAGTACAACTCTCTGAGTATTTCTGGTGCAGGGGAGGTGAAATGCTCATGAAGCTCTGACACACTGAGCTTCTGCCTGCTCTCAAGATATTTTCAAGACAAGGAATTATTTTAAAATGAGGACATTTCTTAACACTATTCTTAGGACTATTTCTTAAGACTATTATTATTATCTAATTTCTATTATCTGAATATTATCTATTATTTCCTAGTATTTGATAATAGGAGAGAGGGAGAACAAATGATAAAGTTATCCCTAATATTTACCAGTCCCTGGGACATCTCAGCTCTCAGTGACCAGGCTTAGTCTGAGCTGTCCTTTCTCCAGGCTGCAAACAGAACTTGCCCCCAGCCAGTGCCCTGCAAACAGGCAGGGTTCTGTAGGGCCAAGGACAGTGCACAGAGATTTGGGCTCTGGGAGTGCTGGCAGGGAGAGCTCAGGCACAGGGAAACACCTGCAGGAGGAAAATCTCCAGGAAGCAGAGGGAAGATGAGGCAGTGAGAGAAAACAAAAGTCAGAAATGTTGTGGCAGGGAGAGTTCGGAGATCTCCATAGGAGCCCCTGCAGTGCAGCCCCTCCCTCTGAACAAGCCCCCTCCCTCCTGTCCCCCAGCCAAGCCTCTGCCCTCAGGGCCGGGGCTCCAAGGCGTGCAGCCCCTCCTGTGCAGGCAGAGCTGCAGCAGAGCCGTGGGGCAGCTGTGCAGCCCCGGGCCCAGTTCCCTCTGCAGAGCACAGGGCTGGGAGCAGCTGCCCGGCACTGGGGGGCTCTGGCAGGGGGCACATCTGGCTCAGGGTGACGCTGTCCCCAGTGCCCGGCTGTGGGCAATGCTGTCAGTGCAGCCAGGGCAGGAGCTGCATCTCCCTTAGTCCAATGCCATCCTAAGGACACTTGGGCGTCTCGCTGAGATTTCAATGCAAGCTGAGAACTTCAATGCAGGATGCAAACCTGTCCTGGAGCATCTTTGTGTTATCTGAAAGATCCACAGGGAAAGGCAGAGATGTTCTGAAACTGAAAATGCTTTTGGATTGGTGAAATGAGCAACATGAGTCCTTTGCTGCAAAATTGGTGCTGGGCTGTGGTGGATCCACTTCTGTCAGCAATATTAGGCGATATTTAAGAAAACAAGTAAGTGTGAACATCCTTCATTTGAGAAAAATGAAAGCCCAGAAAAACTCTAAACAGAATGAAGTTACAGACCATCTCTCCTCAGCCTCCACTCATTATCCTTCCTCAGAGACTTCACTCTGGTCTACCAGAAAGCAGCACAAATGCTGAGGGTTACTGATATCCAAGACAAGCAGGAGAGACAAGGGAGAAGCTTAAAAAGAAAACTGCAGAACACTTAAACACAACAACGTGTCTGTGTGTTACAGAGGAGGGAAGAATGAGAGATAGTCAAAAGGAGCAAAGCCAATAGGGGTTTGATTTTGGTTACAGGTATCTCCTTTAACTCTTCACTGTCCTTTATCCATGATCAGGTCCGCAACTCCAGCCAGAGCAAATGTCCAACAGCAGCTCCATCAGCCACTTCCTCCTGCTGGCATTGGCAGACACGCGGCAGCTGCAGCTCCTGCACTTCTGCCTCTTCCTGGGCATCTCCCTGGCTGCCCTCCTGGGCAACGGCCTCATCATCAGCACCGTAGCCTGCGGCCACCTCCTGCACAGCCCCATGTTCTTCTTCCTGCTCAACCTGGCCCTCACCGACCTGGGCTGCATCTGCACCACTGTCCCCAAAGCCATGCACAATTCTCTCTGGGGCACCACAACCATCTCCTATGCAGGATGTGCTGCACAGGTTTTTCTGATTTTCTTTTTCCTTGGATCAGAGCTTGCCATCTTGACCATCATGTGCTACGACCGCTACGTGTCCATCTGCAAACCCCTGCACTACGGGACCCTCCTGGGCAGCAGAGCTTGTGCCCACATGGCAGCAGCTGCCTGGGCCAGTGCTTTTCTCAATGCTCTCATGCACACGGCCAATACATTTTCTCTGCCCCTGTGCCATGGCAATGCCCTGGGCCAGTTCTTCTGTGAAATCCCACAGATACTCAAGCTCTCCTGCTCCAAATCCTACCTCAGGGAACTGGGGCTTCTTCTGTTTTCCATCTCTTGTCTATTTGGTTGTTTTGTGTTCATGGTTTTCTCCTATGTGCAGATCTTCAGGGCTGTGCTGAGGATCCCCTCTGAGCAGGGACGGCACAAAGCCTTTTCCACCTGCCTCCCTCACCTGGCTGTGCTCTCTCTGTTTATGAGCACTTCACTGTTTGCCTACCTGAGGCCCCCCTCCATGTCCTCCCCATCCCTGGATCTAGTCCTGTCAGTTCTGTACTCGGTGGTGCCTCCAGCCCTGAACCCCCTCATCTACAGCCTGAGGAACCAGGCTGCACTGTGGAGACTGATGACTGGATGTTCTCAGGAACATTAAACTGCTGGCCAATTTCTGCAAATCACTTGTAATAAAAGCCATGCTTGATACTTCATGTTTGTTAATTTGGAGGTTCTATTTCTTTGATTTTTTAAAAAAATCTTGTTTACAAATAAATTTCATGGTTTGTGCCATTTCTTATTCTGTTCTCTCCACCTCCTCTTTGGCCACAGGCTCTGTCAATGAGGGGCTGCACTCTTGGTGGCTTTAAAAGAACACAAGGATCTCCCAGCCAAGTTTTCTGCAGAGATCCCCCATTTGTTCCCTTCTCTGCAGCTGCAGCAGCAATGTCTGTGTGCAGAGCTGGGGGCAGATCAGGGCTGGCACAGCAGCTGTGCCCAGCAGCAGCAGCAGCCCTTGGTGTTGCCAGTGCTGCTGCCGTGGCCCTGCCCCGCTGCCCTGCTGGCCCTGGTGTTGCTGTAGGGCCTGAGTGCTCTCGGGGCTGGGCACAGTGCTGGGGGTGGCAGTGCCGGGGCTGCAGCAGGGACAGGCCATGGGCACTGCTGGGGCAGCGCTGACGCCTCAGGCCAGGGCCTGGGGGCTGCAGGCTCCTTGCCCATGCTCTCTCCAGAACACTTTGCCCAGGCCAATGCTGAGCACAGAAAAGGCCCGGGAGCAGCCCCAGGCTGGCCGTGGGCAGGCTGGGGGCAAACAGCATGGCTGGGGCTCTGCAAGGTGCCTGGGGGCAACTGGGATCCTACTGGGATCACAGTGGGAGAGTCTGGGCCTATGCTGTGGGAGACTGGGATCATACTGGCAGTAACTGGGACTGCACTGAGGGTGACTGGGAGTGGCTGTGAGCAACTGGAATCTTGCTGGAAGCAACTGAGGACAACTGGGAGTGACTGGGAACATGCTGGGAGAAACTGGGATACACCGGGAGAGACTGAAACCACAGTGGAGGAAAATGGGAGCAGCTGTTCCTGTGCTGGGGTCATACTGGGACCCTACTGGAACCAGACCGGGAGTGACTGGAAAGGTGCTGGCTGGGACTGGAACCATGCTGGAGGTGACTGGGAGCACCTGGGCTCAAACTGGGAGTTACAGGCAGTCACTCAGGGCATGACAGGAATAATACTGGGAGTATCTGGAAGTAACTGGGGTCATACTGGGGGTGACTGGAACCATACTGGGGGTGACTTGGTCCTCCTGGGTTCATCCTGGGAGCCACTGGGATTACAAATGGTGTGAACAGATCCTGACTGGGGGTTACTGGGAGCTGCTGTTGGGAGGAAAATGTGGACACATTGGGAGTAACTGGGATCAACCGGAAGGGACTGGAACCATGCTGGCGGGGACTGAGACCACAACTGGGGAAACTGGGATCATACTGGGAGCAATTGGGACCACACTTAAGGCAACTGCCAGAAACTGGGATCATGCTGGAGGCAAATGGAAGAAACTGGGAAAGACTGGGATCATTCTGAGGTAACCAGAACTTTACTGGGATATACTGGGATATACTGGCAGTGTCTGTAACCATACTGGGGAGCCTGGAACCATGTTGTGAACAGCTGGGACCATGCTGGGGAAAACTGGGAGTACATGTGACCATGCTGAGTGGGACCGGGACTATTCTAGGGACAAGTGGGATCATACTGGGAGGAACTGGGAACAACTGGAACTGTTCTGGCAGCAACTGGGATCATAGTGGGATCACAGTGGGAACAGCTGGGTTCATGCTTGTTGAGACTGGGGTCACACTGAGAGTGACTGGACTCCTACTGAGATAGACTGGGAGTGGCTGTGAGCAACTGGAATCACATTGAAAGAAACTGGGAGGAACTGGGAATGACTGGGAGCATCCTGGGGATGACTGGGATATACTGGGAGAGACTGGGAGCTATGAGGATCATACTAGAGGGTACTGGGGTGATGATACTGGTATTTACCGGGAGAAACTGGGGTTACATTGGGGGACACTTAATAATACTGTGAGTGATTGGCATCCGACTGGGATTATAGTGAGTGTTAATGGACCCTGACTGGTGGTTACTGGGAGCTCCCAGGCCCATGCTGAGAGCCTACTGGGGATACTCTGGGAGGAACTGGGAATAAATAGGAATGACAGGATGCATGCTGGTGACAACTGGGATGTACTGGCAGTGACTGGAATAAAACTGGGGGCAACTGAACCATGCTGAGGTAACTGGGTACAACTGGAAATCACTCTGAGAATGTTCAGGGCAACTGGAATATACCGAGAGTGTCTGAGATCATGCAGGTGGTGACCGGGACCACATTGGGACGCCTTAGGAATGTGCTGCGCGGAACTGGGGGAACGTGATGGGGGAAACTGGGGACAAGTGTGAGTGACTTGGGCCATGCTGGGAGAGACTGGCATCATACTGGGAATGACTGGGACTATGCTGGGGGCAACTGGGAGAACTGGGAACACACTGAATAATAATGACTGCAACTGGGAACAACTGGGACTATGCTGGAGGCAAACTGCATCATAATGGGGAATGACTGGGAGTGACTGGGCTCATACTGGGAGCAAGATGGATCCTCAGGGGAGTGAGGGGAAGTGACCAGGATCATTCTGGGAGTGACTGGGCTCATACTGGGAGTGCTGAGGAAACTGGAACCACACGGACAGAGCAAGTGGGCTCATCCTGGGAGCAGCCACTTCCAGCACCAGGACCCCCAGTTCCCTCCACACCCTTGGCTGAGTGAGGGGCTCAGCCCAGGACCCCTCATCATCCTGGGGGAGAGGACATGGTCCCCGTGTGCAGACCCAGGAGGAGTTTAAGGGGGTGGGTGGGTCATGGGGGGACCCCCAGCAGTCTTGGGAGGGAGAGGAGAACAGGGAGACCCCCAGGATGGGTTTGGGGGAACCGGATTGGAGCCTCCAGATACCGAATCTGATGAGGAGAATGATGACGATGGCAGCAATGATGGGTACAGCAACCACCAGGGTGAGATTCCACTGGATTCCGGCTCTGGGAAGCACAGGATGGTGAGGAGGGGAGGGGAGACCCCATCTTGCTGCTCCACATTCCCAAATTCCCAATTCCCACGTTCCACATTCCCAGCCTCACCCCAGGAGAAGATCCTGGGCTCTGGCATTCCGGGATGCTCCACCCGGCACCGGTGCTGCTCCCGCTCCTCCGGCAGTGCCTCAATCCTGGCCCAGGTGTGGAAGGTGCTGTTGCTGCTGGGAACGATCCTGGATTTCATCCCCCTTCATCCAGCTGGTCCCGATGGTGCTGGGGTAGAATCCGTAGGTGAGCAGCACAATGTCAGGTTCCTGTGTTCCACTTTTCCAGACACATGGACATCAGGGGGTTCTGGAATGGGATAACTGTGAGATGCATCCAAGGAATTTAATGGCAATGGGACGGGGGTAAGATCTGCTCATGGAATTCTGTGGGAATGGCATGGCAGTGAGATCCATCTACACAATTCCCATGGAAATGGGACAGCAGTGGGATCCATCCATGGAGGTCCCATAGGAATTTATTTCCCAAATTTACCTCTTCCAAATCCCACATTCCCCTGGGAATTCTACCCTCCCCACCTCTATGCTCCAGTTCCTCCCACCCATATCTGAAATATTTCCACAGACATTCCAGGCAGGTGTGCCCCAGGGGATTTGTTCATTCCTCAGCCTCGATCTCATCCTGTTCCCAGCGCCTCTTGGTGACCTGGGCAGCGCCTTCGGCCACCACGAATCCCCTGGATCCCAGCTGGAAGGAGAGGAAGGAGAGTCCCCGGTGTCCCCAATCCCTTTAAAAGGTGTGAAGACCTGTGATGGCTGGGAATAGGGGTCCCGAGCGTCTTCAGTGATTAGGGAAGGAGGGGCTGGGTGCTGGGAAAGGCAGGAATAGGGGTGCAGGGGGCAAATGGGCCAAGCAAAAGGGGGCTCTGGGGGCAAGGAGAGGCGGGATGGCCAGGAAAGGGGTGCAAGGGTTTTTGGTGCCAGATAAGGGGTGCAGGTGGAACCCATGCCTGTGAATGGGGGTTCAGGGGGATCGCAGCACTCAGGAATGGGGGTTTGGGATGCTCCGGAATGGGCGATCAAAGAATCCGAGTTCCAACGTGGAGTCCCCGAGCCCCGGCAGCATTTTGGGGGAGTGTCTGGTGGCAGCTCCATGGGCAGGAGGGGCAGGATCTGGGAAATGGACCGGGATGGACTGGGACAGGTTGGGATGGACTGGGACACCAGCATACACTGGGATACGCTGGCATACACTGGGATACACTGGGATACACCAGGATATGCTGGCATACACCAGGATACACCAGCATACATTGGGAGACACTGGGATACACCGGGATACACCAGCATACACCAGGAGACACTGGGATACACTGGAATACACCAGCATACACCGGGAGACACTGGGATACACCGGGATACACTGGGATACACTGGGATACACCAGGCCCATGACTGGCACCCACTGGGAGCACGATCAAAACACACTGGAACCCAGCAGGACCAGAACTGGGGAACAGGGATCATTGTGGGACACACTGGGATTGAATGAGAATGACTGGGATCATACTGGTTGAAAGTGGAACTTTACTGGGCCAAGTGGATGTGACTGGGAATGACTATGATTTTGCCGAGGGTAACTGGGATGTACTGGGAGTGTCTGTATCCATGCTGGGGGTCACTGGCAACACACTGAGAGGGACTGAGAGTGACTGGGTCTACACTGGGGGCAATGGGATTGACTGGGAGCATGCTGGGAGAGACTGGGATCATAGTGGACTCCTACTGGGATCATACTTGGAATGACTGGGTCTATGCTGGGGGCAACTGAGAGCAACTGGGATCAGACTGGGAGGGACTGGGAGCAACTGAGACTATACTGGGGGACACTGGGATCATGATGGCAGCAGAGTAGAATCATACTGGGAGTGACTGGATTTGTGCAACTGGGATTAAACTGGGAGGCTGGGGACAACTGGAATCATACTGGGAGATACTGGCACCACACCAAGGGTGACTGGCGTCATACTTGGATCATACTGCAAGTGACTAGGACCAGGCTTGGGGCAACTGAAATATAAGGGGAGGGACTGGAATCATGCTGGAGATGACTGGGAGTAGCTATGAGCAGGGAATCATGTTGGAAGCTACCGGGAGCGACTGGGAGTGAGTAGAAACACACTGGGTGCAACTGGGACTTACTAGGAGAGACCAGCAGTGACTGGGATCACAGAGGAACCATAAAGAAAGTTACAGGAATAATACTGGGAGTATCTGGGAGTGACTGGGTTCATACTGGGAGTGACTGTGTTACCAGTGGGATAAAACTATGTTGGTTGTATAAAATAGGTTGTATAGTAGTAGTTATGCTAAGGCTTAGTTTTGGCTGTTCCTCATGTAGGCCCTGGGAAAATGTTTGAGAATGTGCAGAGAATGTACTGAGAAAGGAAGAAAACAATGTTCATACAGATCAGTCAAGCATGTGGAACATGCAGAGTTTACAGGTAGTTTCCTAGAGATAAGGTTGAAATAGAATATGTTTGGTGGTGGGAGTTAAGCAAGAAAATTAATCTATAGTTTTAAGTTAGACAACCTTTTAAGATTTATAGTTTAGGGGGATTGTTATTTGAATAACAAATGTAACGGTTGTATAACTGCTTTGAAGTAAAGAATGTTAGTTTTGCACGTAGCCGTATGAGGTAATCTTTGTAAAAGGGTATAAAAGCTGAAGATCTGATGGAGGGTCTTCGGGATCCTGATTTGGGACTCTAGTCCCCAGATCCCCGGGGCCTCAAATAAAGCACCGCATAAACTAACTTTGTTGGTTTGTGTGGAGGCTTAAAGCTGATCTAAGAATACAAAAATATCAGTACCTCTATCGAAATAGCTTATACAAATATCAAAATACTTATTAAAGAGACATATAACTACAAGCAGATCAATAGAAACACCTGCATGACTGTGTATGTAGGAAAAAGAACTGAACACAGATAAAACAACATACTTCTATATACATATACTTAGATAGATATATACACGTAAATGTAATTACAAGCATTTATACACACATATATACATAGCATATATCCATAAATATAACAACATACATATAGAAATATTCTTATACAAATAGCAACACACATATATAAATATCCATATAATTATCCCTCTCTATGTTCAAGTCCATATTCTTTAAACACAACTCTAAGCAGAGGGACTCCAGCTGCCCAATCTTCAATGCCTTTCACTCCATCTTAGCTTCCTGCCGTGCAGAGCAGCTCTCCTGGACAGGGACAGCAGATGGGACATCTGGGAAGAAAAGGGAACACTGAGTCAGGATTGGGACGTTTCCCTTGGCAGCACCTGCCCTTCAGTCAGGGAAGGGAAAATCTCAGCGCCTCCCCAGGAGAGTTAGAAAGGAAAAGTTTGGCCAAAGCCCACGGCCAAAGCCCACACCACCCTCAGCCCCACCCTGCCTCACTGGCCCTGTGGCCTCACCGGGCTCTGGGCTGGCAGCAGCAGCTCCCTGTCCACTGCTCTTGCTGGTGGCCTTCAGCTTCTCCCTGCTGCCTCCTGTCAGTCTCCGCCTGTCCTCAAGGTCTTCAGGGCAGCTGTGGCAGAAATGGAGGCTCTGGAATTGGTTCCCAGGCCTGGCAGAGCTGCAGTCCCAGAGCCCTCTGTGCTCCCTGCTGGCCCCCTCCATCCCCTCAGCCCCACCGTCCCCTGGGCAAAGCCCCGGCCCCCTTCAGTTTCTTCAGCCCCTCACAGTCCTCTCACCCCACTCAATCCCTTCTGACCCATCCCGTCCCCTTAGACCTGCCACCCCCCTCAGCCTGTGCCACTTCCCTGTCACCTCAGTGCCACCATTGCCCTCTGCTGCCCCACACCCCTCAGTCCCCCCAGCCCCTCAAGGTCACTGTCCCTGCAGTGTCACCGCCTCCTCAGCCCCCTCAGGCCCCTCTGTCTCACCGTCCTTCAGCAGCTCCTCAGGGGACACTGCCTGGGGCCACCGGCAGCTGCCACCGCTCCAGGGACCCCCGGGGCTGGAACTGCTGCCCCGCCCGGCCCGGCCACCAGCTCGGACCCAGCACAGGAACAGGGACAGAGGGGGCACAGGGGGAAAAGGACAAAGGGAGAGAGGGAAAAAGGTTAAAAACTAGTCTGTACCTATGCAGATACTAATCTATGTATGTAAACACGCATTTAGCTAAAAGTATTTAACTATGCACATTTATAAAAATAACTATATATATAAAAAAATCTGCATAGATATATGTAACTATGTATATCTATTACTATGCATACATTATTATAACTATATAAATCTAAATCTAAATCTATATATACTATAAATATACTGTATTTTTAGAAATAACAATTATATAGATAGGTAAATATAACTATATCATTCTAAACATATCACAATAGACAGAGGGATTCTACCTGCCTGGTAGTCACAGGCTCTCCCTCTGTCTCTTCCTGCCATGCAGGGCACCCCTCCACGAGATGTTGATCATGTGAGATCTGGGAAGAAAAGAGAACACTGAGTCAATATTCGCCCTTGTCACGTTTCCCTTGGGCAGCAATTGTCCTTCTGTCACGGACTGTAAAAGATGGCCTGAAAGGCAGACTCTCACTTGGGAATTTGAAGCCTGCACTTTAGAGAACAGAGATTCTTCCAATTTTCCAAAATGGTGTAAAGCATTCAAGTACCTCGATAAAGTCTCAGCACTCGCAGTGCAAATGGCACCCACGAGAGCTTGAAACACAGACAGCCCCAGCCCCCCCAAAGAAGCCCAGCCTTGTTCTTTCTCTGTGCTGACAGAGAGACTTCAGCCCTCGCTGAAATGGCTGAAGCTGAAGGGTGCTGTGAGCTGAGTTATGAACCAAATTGGGACATGCAGGTTGGTGACACAACTCCCACAATGTCAGGTTTAGTCCCTGCTCTCTTGCCACAGCAGAGGACTCAGTGTCAGAGCCTCTGGAGAAGCGTGGAGGGCAGGGCTCGGGGAGCCTGTGCCAGTGCAGGATTGGAACTAAAGGAACCAGGAAGCACCAGCCCTGCAGACAAGAACTCAACTCTTCTGATCTCCCTTCCTGTCACAGGCAGGCTCAGAGCAGCCGTCTCACACCTCTCTAAACCAATGGGGGCTCTCTCCTTACCAGGCTCCTCGGGCTCTGGGGAACTGTTCCCGCAGCTCTCGGTGCCAGATGGAGTTTCCTCTGCTGCAGCCCTGTTCATGGTGTCCTCTCCTGAAGGCTCAGGGGCAACATTAATATTCCCCTTGAAAGAAAAACAGAGAGAAAGGAACCCAAAGATCACTCAGCATTTTCTTAGAATCACATCAGGGATACACTAACTGTTCTTCACCCCAAAGGCCGTGTAGCACAAAGGGAACACTGCCCACACAGTTCACATGGCAAGCATTTTAAACTCAGGATTTGGGTGGCCAAGGTGAAACTGAAGCTCTTACAAAATGACCTTTGAGGCAAAACAGGAATGCAGAAAAGCAGAAGACACCAAGTGAGGGGACGTGCCCTCATCTGAGGTCACGCTCCTCGGACCGCTGTAACGCGGGTCCCAGCTGTGCCCGGTAGCCCTGACGGGAGCGTGCTCAGCAGAAGGATGGCCCCTTGAGACTGGTCTGTCGGGGTCCACCCTGTGGATCCTTGGCCGACACACAAGCCACCGATGGGGAGCGCAGCGAAGACAAGGAAAGGAGAAGGAGACTCTTTCTGGGGTGAAGCAGGAACGGGTTTATTAACAGGAGAGGGTGCCCCAGAGAAGAGCAGCTCCTCAGATTGCGCAGAGGCTTAAGTATGACAACAAATTAGGGGTGTGCCCACGACTATCAACCAATGAGGAAGAACCGGGGGAGGAGCTAGGGGGTGGGGAGACAAACACTGGTCCAATGGCAGTGAGGGAGTAGGGGATTTCCAGAGCCTGGGCCTATCAGGGACCGAACCTCACAGAAGGTTCTGGAGAAGGGAGAGGCCTCCTGAAGGATTGACAGGCCCTGGAGGGGAGGGGACAACTGATAGACAAGGGAGTTACTGGGGGAACAAGAGTTTTCCAGAAGGGGGAAACCATACGAAAATATTAGGGGGGTGTTTGGAACAAACCATTCAACAAACTTAATTATAATGACCTGCAAGCCCCGCTTGACACACCACTACATCTCCCCCTTTGCACTACACTCATGCTCTGACCCTGGCTTATGCCACGAGCTGTAAGAAATCAGCCAGCACAAAGCCAGGGGCTCTCCTTGTTGCCAACGTGGCTGTCAGCAAGGGCAGAGCTCGCTCCCAGCACTGCCCAGGGCTGTGTGCTGCAAACCCACACGCAAAGCTCACATTTCTGCCTGGGAGTCTCACCAGCCCCACCCAAACGCTCAGACACTCCATCACAAGGTGGTGCTTTCTGGAGCCCTCTGCTGCTGCCCCATATGTAGGACCCAGGAAAAAATTGATGGACCCAGGGTATTTCCAGGATCAAATTTCCCAGTGCCAAAAAAATATAAATTGGTAGGGTAGAAATAAAGCCAACACGAAAGACGTGAAAAGTCAGACAACCAAGTAGTGTTTCTACTCCAGTAAAGAAGGAAATTCCTAAGATTAAGCACCTGCAAATTACCTTTGGACAGAAAGATATTCCCACTATGACCAATTCCAGAATATTCACCTCTCCTGCAATAGCCCATCCATCAGAATCCTAAAGATTCTCAAGATGGTTTAGAGCCTGCAAGGTTTCCTTTTTTGTATGGAATAAAATGCTTTTGCAAACTGCCATATGTGAGTTTACAAAAGACAAAAGACATCCCACTTGAGAATAAGAGATTGCTAAATCCAGAAAATCCCACTCCCCACCCTGACTCTGCCCTTCCTCAATCACAAATGTACTGTAGGCAATGAGTCTGCACAGCAAGAGAAAGAGAGACATTCTTTGGCCAACACGTCTAATATTCTGCAAAAAAGGCTGTGCCAGCACTCACCCTCCAGACAAGTCTGGAAAGAGGCAGGAGTTAAGAGAAATGAGATTCCTAATCCCAAGACTGAATCTGTCAAACAAAAGGACAAGGAAGCTGCAGCTCCAGCCCATCCCCACACACGGCAGGGCTCACACAGCAGCAGCAGCAGCAGCTGCAGCCCAGCCCTGGCTTTGCCTTGGCCTTCCAACCCAAAAGAGGCAGAGCCCACATCTGCTGCTGCAACAGAGACACCTCTGGCGTGCCCCTCCCTGCACGGGACACTTTGCCTTCAGTGGCAATTCTCCAAACACTCTTCTCTTCTTTCCCACCCAACAAAGCCTGTTAGAACCTACACAGCATCACCACAAATGCCCCTGCACGAGGCATTCTTCCCAAGGAAAAGGAACAGCCGAAGGTGGCCAGCACAGGCTCACACCTCTCATCCTCACTGTGGGGGAAGACTTTTTCATTCCCTCTTCTTTTGGAAATCTTGCTTGATCAAGAATAAATAGATAACTAAATAAGAATGGGAATAATTAAACTCAAGGATCCTTTGCTTCTCAGCCATGTTACAATGTCCAATTAGATAATTAAAAAGGAATGAAAAGAATTAAATTCAAGGATCCTTTGCTTCTCAACCATGTACCAACATCCAATTAGATAACTAAATAAGAATGGAAATAATTAAATTCAAGAATCCTTTGCTTCTCAGCCATGTTACAATCTCCAATTAGATAATTAAAAAGGAATGAAAAGAATTAAATTCAAGGAACCTTTGCTTCTCAGCCATGTAACAACATTCAAAACTCTCAGTCCAGCCTCTTTCATTCCCATCCACTGGGGTTACCTGAGCACAGGGAGACCTTTCAGGCAGGGAGCTCCTGATCTCCCGGATCATCTTCTCAACAGCCAGGCCAAGATCCAGCTGGGGTGATTCCTCTCCTGCAGGTGCATTCTGCGCTGAGCTGGAGGCCGTTGATGCTGCACAGCCAGCACTGCCAGCTGGAGCATGAGGGGCTGAAGTGCCCGGTGCAGCTACAAGAATCCAAACCCGTGAGTCAGGCTCCAGAGTGTGGCTTTGGGACACAGAGCTCTATTGCTGCCTTGGATCAAACATCAGAGAAAGCACACAGGAAAACCAGGCAGAGAATCTTTTGACTTTCTAGTGTCCCTTCTTACAAGGCTTGACAATTTCTGTCTTAGAACGACAGAGCACTGGGAAAAAATACTTTAAAGAATCACTTTTCATGACCTTTTGGAAAAGCAAGGCTAGGATTCTTTTCCTACCTGCTGGGTTGGAGGCTGGGGGATGCTGCTCCCCGTGGAGCTGCTGGAAGCTGCAAGGCTGGAACCTGAGCACCTCCCGGTCGAGCGGAGGCAGCTGCTCCCCGTACAGCTCCTGGAAGCGGCTGGGGGCCCCTCCCGTCCGAGCAGCCCCAGCCGCTCGCCTTGGAACCCGAGGAATTGGGAGGGCGGGATCCGGGGCACCTCCCGCTCGGCGGGCAGCGGCCGCTCCGTGTAGAGCTCCTGGAAGCGGCTTGGCCCCTCCCGCCGGGCCGGCCCCGGCCGGTCCCTGTGCAGCAGGTGGAAGCTGCAGGGCGGGCGCCGGGCCAGCGGCGGCCGCTCCCTGGGCGGCTGCTGGAAACGGCCGGGCCGGGGCCGGGGCCGGCGCAGCTCCTGCCCGCCTGGCAGCGCCCGCTCCCTGTGCAGCAGGAGGAAGCCGCAGGGCGGGCACCCGGGCGGCAGCGGCGCCCTCTCCCTGGGCAGCGCCTTGAAGCGACCGCGCCTGCGCTGGCCGTCCGGCAGCGGCCGCGCCCCGGGGAGCTGCTGGGAGCCGCTCCCGCCCCGCCTGCACCCCTCCCACCCCACCGCCAGCCGCTGCCTGCTGGCTGCGCTCCGGCGCTGGATGCGGAGCAGGAGCTCGGGGCGGTCATGGCGAAACCAGGGGCTGCTATAATGGAGCCAGGCCCCCGCATAGCCCGGCGCAGCAGCGCCAGCCCGGCCCGGCACCTTGCGGAAGCCGTAGCGGTTCAGCTGGCGCACGAAGCTGCTGAACTGCGTGGCCCTGAAGGTGTGCGGGGCCGGGCCCCGAGCGCCGCCCGGGCTGAGCAGCTCCCGCTCGAAGAGGGAGCGGTCTATGAGCAGCCCCTGGGCCTGGCTGTCCCAGCGCACAGAGCGGACGCGGGGTCTGTTAACCAGGTGCCACAGCTTTGCAGGAAAGGTGCGGGCGTTAAACCCAGCGGGCAGCGGCACCTCTGCCATGGTGTCGATCACCGCCTGTGCCACAACGCCCAGAGCGCAACAGCCGCGGCTGCGCCGGTGGCGCGCGGCCTGAGGGGGGCGCTGCGCTCGGCCCCGCGCGCGCCCGGCGCGGCCCCGGCGCGGGCCGGACTCGGCGGGGACGAGCGCCCAGAGCCGGGGCCGTGGGCACAGCGCGGGCGCGGCGGCTCCCGGCGCTGGACGGGCACGGCAGGGCAGGGCCAGGGGCAAACCCTTGCTTGCTCTGCCTGCACGCATCCTGCCTTTGCTTGGCAGCACAGCCCCAAAGCACCAAGGCAAGGTAACAGAAAAGCTGCTTCCCAGGCAGTTGGCCTCCAGCAGCTGTTGGTGCATGGGCTAATTCCTCCCCAGGCATAAGACTTGTCACTTCCCTTTGTTGAACTTTATCTGATTTCCCTCAGGCCAATTCTTTAGCCTGCCAAGGTCCCTCTGAGTAGCACAAGCAGTTGGTGTAGCAGCTGCTCCTGCCACTTTTGTGTTGTCTGCAAACTTGCTGAGGGTAAACTGCACCTCCAGCCCAGCCATTCATGAAGACTTTAAAGAGTATCTGCCTGCTATCAGCCCCTGGGGGTCAGAGCACAAGGACTTACCTCCAGCTCTGCTTTCTGCCACTGATGACAATCTTCCGGGCCCAACCACCCATCCATTTTTCAGTCTTCTTCCCAGGGCATATGGACAGTTTGTATTTAAGGATGTTGTAGGAGACAGTCTCCAAGACTTTGGTAAAACTGACATCATCCATTGCTCTACCCAAATGCTATCAAATTGGCTGTCCTGTTTCAAATTCACACCCAGTTGCTGCCAGTTTCCCCCAACATGGTCCCAGTATTCCCAATGTTGTCCCCTGCAATATCATTCCAGACACCCCCAGTATATCCCAGTTTCCCCCAGCATGCTCAATCCCAGTCACCCCAGAGTCCTCAGTATTGTTACAGTTGCCCCCAGCATCATCTTACTCATTCCCAGTATATCCCAGTTCCCTCCAGCACACACCAGTCATTCCCAGTTGCTCCCAGTCACTCCCAGTAGCCCTCAGTGTGGTCCAGTTGCTCCCAGTATTTCCATGTCCATGCTCCAAGTGCTGCTGCCAGCCCTGATCCGTGGGGATGGGAATGTCCCGCTCCCTTCCCAGGGCAGGGTAACACCTGAGCCAGGTGTGCAGGGCAGGGCCTTGCCCTGAGCCCAAGCCCTGTCCCACCTGCAGGATCTGCTTCCCCTGGGGCTCTTCCTGCTGCGGCCCCAAGCCCAGCTTGGTGCTGAACAAAGGGGCTGCGGCAGGGTCATCCCCTGGTGGGGACTGTGCACCCCCTCTGCCCTCTCCCCAAATTCTCTCCTGAGGGGCAG
The DNA here is from genome assembly GCA_021534815.1 of Acrocephalus arundinaceus. Taxonomy (NCBI): domain Eukaryota; kingdom Metazoa; phylum Chordata; class Aves; order Passeriformes; family Sylviidae; genus Acrocephalus; species Acrocephalus arundinaceus. The sequence goes on from JAJEOU010002759.1 coordinate 622,618, forward strand.
CAGGAGCTGGGGCAGGAGCCCTGTGGGGAGGGAAAAAGGAGGTGACACTGGGACAGTGACACTGTCCTCCCCCAAGCTCCGGGGAGGGGACACACATGGCCCCTGGGGACCCCCTCTCAAATTCTTCTGCAGCGCCAGAGGATGAACCCAAACATGGAACCCCCAAACACCGGCAGCATCTTTGGGGCCGGGTCTGGTGGCAGCTTTGGGAGTCTGGGGGAGTCACAACTGCCCCAAAACCTCCTCCCAGCCCCAAAACCACTCCCAGACCTCCAAGCCAAACCCAAAGCTCCTGCCCAGGACACTTCCAACCACTCCCTGCAACAGAAATGGCTCCAAAAACCACAAAACCCCCTTCCCATTTCCCACAAGCCTCACTCAAATTCCCTCCAAGCCCCAAAGTCCTTCCACGACCCCAAACCTCCCTCACAACCCCCCCCCAATAAGGCCACAAATCCCCTCCCAGCCCCACAAATGCCCCCAGGAGCCACAAAAGCCTTTCTCAGTCCCTCCAGGAGTCCCTAAAGCCTTTCCCAGCCCCCCAGAGCACTGACCAGGAGAGTTTGGTGGACAGGAATATCCACAGCCAGGAGCAGCTCAGGCACTTCAGCAGTGGTTTGGGCACTTTGGGGGGGACACCCCGGATAGGGAGACCCAGGCCAAAGACTGGGACAGACAACCAGAATTCCTGGAGAACACAGGGGCTCAGGTGGACACATTCTGCTGCAACAACTACGAGATCATGGCCATGTCCCTTGGCTTGGGTGGTCCCAGAACACCTAACCCCCCCTGAATATTCCCCTGAACCCCACATTGACACTCAAATCCCAGTAAAATGATTCAGCTCTGGATCTCTTTGCTTCATTTCTTTATTTTTACCCCAGTTGTGGGTGTTTTGAAGGGATAAACATGGTAATTTTTCAGGTGGGAAAAGATCTTCAAGATCACCCAGCATTGCTTGATGCCACATGAAGAAAAAACTGGACAGAGCAGATGAGATTTTTGGGGCTGTAACATCAACAAATCAGCTCTTTCCAATGAATTTCCAGTGTTGATCAGAGTCTTGATGGATGTTCCTGTCCCAGAATTCTTCCAGGTGTCTATGGGGAGCCAGGAGGACAAGGAGACCACCAGCCAGGTGTCTTCCCAACCTGAATCACTGGGAATGTGGGTCACCAGGGCTCTGCCCAATGTGGGTCCTCTGATGGGGAATGGAGTTGGAGCAGAGCACGAAGCTCTTCCTGCAGTCAGGAAACTCGCAGGGCTTCCCTTACTGGTGCCTCTGTTGGTGGTGGGTCAAGTGAGAGCTCCTGGAAAAGCTCTTCCCACACTGGGTACACTCATAAGGCCTCTCCCCAGTGTGGATGTGCCGGTGCCTGACGAGGGTGGAGTTGTGCTTGAAGCCCTTCCTGCAGTCAGGGCAGCAGAAGGAAATTTAGGGGAGGATGTTGCAGAAAGAGGCTGTGGACATTGTGGCTGGAAAGCAGGGAATGGAGAGTGTAGCACTAAGAAGGTTCCCTCAGTGCAGATAACTGCACTTCCATGATGAGGACAAAACTTTCCTAAGCTGAACATTCAATCTCAAACCCATCCAATTTTAGGCAGGAGTGCCAGGAAAAGCACTTCACTCCCTGCATGCATTAATGGATGCTGGAGTGCAGAGTGCACCCTGTGAACTCCCAGGGATTGCAGGCTGCACTGCGGGCTGCCAGGAAACACTTGCCAGGCACGGCAGAGGTTGTACATCTGTTCAAACTCATGGCAACTGCAGAGGATTCTTTCCAAGTCTCACTCCATCCCATTGCACAGGCACTGCTCCTGCCAGCATGTAGAGGTCAGGAACAGGGACAATGCAGGTGACAGGGACGCTGGGCAAGCAGTGAGTGCTGTGCCAGCACGGCCAGAATGGTGCAAGAGGCAGCGCCAAACAGGCTGAGGCACCCAGAGCAACCCCTCTGTGCAGGCCTCGGGGTGAGCACACAGCTTCAAGAACGTCATGTGCTCATCCCACAGAGCCTTCTCTGCAGCTCTGGGGTAACCCTGTCAGCTTCCTGCTGGATTTGAGAGCAGAAAAGAGAAATTGTTCTCTCCTTTTGCCCATCTCAGCTACACAGAGGGGAGGGTGGGAGGCCATCTCTCCATCTGTGCAGGTGTTCAAGCTAAGCCAGCCAGTCTGTAGGGTTTTAATGCAAATAAACCAGGATCAAGATCTACAAACAACAAGAAAAACCCACACCATATCTGCATTACAAATGCCCATTTTAAGACACCTGAGCCTCAGCCACGCCCAGCTCTGGCCTGGGGGCAGGGCTAATTGTTGAGATGGGGCGTGGCCTGGGCAGAAAGGGGCGGGGCTTCATGACATAAGGCATTGATGGACATGCTGAAACTAAATAATGATAAAGGGCAGCTATGTGTGGGCGTTGCCTAATGAAAGGGGTGTGGCTTTGCACAAGGGGCATGGCCTAACCCACTGGGGCGGGGCTTGATCCCATACAGATGAAGGGAAGGTTTGAGTGGTTGTGGCTTAACCCAACAGGGTATGGCTTGCTCGAATGGGGCACAGTTTAGCCCATATAGAGATGACGGGCAGCTCAATATCAACATTGCTTAAGCAAGAAGGCATGGCTTATGAAAAGGGGCATGGCCCAGCAGAAAAGCTGCTGCTCCACAATTGGGTCCTGCCACCAAGCCTCAGCCTCACCTGGGAGAGAAAATAGTCTGGCCACGTGAGAAAAGGACGTGGTTAGAAGTGGGTGAGGTCAGAGTGGCCATGGCCTCACCTGGTTGCAGTGTCACCTGGCGAGGGACGGAGTCAGGCTCCCAGGTGACCTCCAGGTGGGTGGGGCGGTCACTGGGCAGGGCAGGGAGGTGACAGAGCTGATGACAGCCATCAAGGTGTGCCAGGTGTGTGGTGACCATGCCCACTCTCCTTTAAGCCACGCCCACCCTGGCCCTGCCCTCTTGCCTTCAGGTCCGAGGATACCCAGGTGTGGCTGGGGTGTGGGTGCCCCTCACCTGAGTGCCAGGGCCTTGCCAGGGTGGAGCTGTCCAGTGTTGCCCTCAGCTCCGGACACTCTGGGTTCATCTGTGGGGGAAAAAGAATAAAATTTGTGGCATTTTCCCACCAAAAACTGGGACTTTCCAACCCCGAAATTGGTAGGTTTAACCCCAAAATATTTGAGACATCCTGTCTACCCACTGAAATGGATGGGGGTTTTTTTTAACATCAGGTCTACCCATTTAAATGAATGGAAGAGAAAGGACACCAGTTCTACCCAATTAAAGTCAATGGGGATGTACGGACACCAGGTCTAGCCATTAACAGGGCTGGATTGGTAAGGGTTACTGGTGTGAAATGTGGGGTTGTGTTTCATGTCAGGTAGAAAAAGATGGCCTTGGTAGCTGAGGTTGTGAAATGTGTGGGAAAAGGCCATAGGACAATTATAAAAAAACCAGTTTTAACTAACAAATGGAAAAAGCATGGAAAGAGGCTTTTGGACTAATATTTTGCTTGCTTCTAAGTGAACAATGTGAGCCTAAAAGTTTTCACAATATAAGTTTTAAGCTTTTTCAATTAGTATGAGTTTTATAGGCTTTTAACATGTAGGATAGAAGAATGCAGAAGTATTATAATTATTGTTTGCTTTGAAAATAAAGGTATTATAAGCTTTAAGCTGCTTTGTTATAAAAGGGTTTGAACTACAGCTTTAGAATATATATATAGAAGGAATTGTAATCACCTGAATAAAAGAAGGAAGTGAGCTTATCCTGAGCTAAAAACTGATTATCATGAGAAGGAAGGCTGGGCAATCCTGGAAAAGGAGACAGACCACCATCTGGAAGCTGGACATCACCACCACTGATTTATGGTCCTGAAGAAGGAAAGCTGAACCTCATGATCACTGGTGTTTGTTTCTGAAGAAGGGAAGCTGGACATCACTTCACTTGGTCACAATGGGGTATAGAAATTGGATTTCACAAATAGAAACTAGGAGGAAACTAGAAAAAAAAAACCTGCTGAGAAATGCTTATGAAGATTCTCAATAAATACCAGCAGGGATCAGCAGTCTGTGTGCAGTTGGAGGGGAGACCCCCACTGTTTTGCTCACACTTTACCATTTTGTATTAAAGAATTAATAAATTGATTGCTGCTTGATATATTGGCCGAGTCAAGCTCTTTATTACTTACACTGGTTAGACTGGAAGTACTTGGAAGGGCGAAGGGGAAGCTCTGGGAGAGGAACTGGAAGCACTGGGGGGAGTTGGAAGCACTGGGAGGGAGGAATGGGGAAAACGGAGCAAACTGGGAGCACTGAGAGGTGGGGTTAGTGGGAACACTGGGAGTGAATAAAGGGGGGCACTGGGGTTACTGGGAGCTCCAGGGAATTACTAGGAGCACTGAGAAGGGTTACTGGGGGTAAATGGGGGTAAACAGGAAACCAGGTCTACCCATTCAAGTCAATGGGATAAATGGGACACCGTGTCTACCTAGTCAAAGCAGTGGGGTCTCATGACCACCAGTTTGGGCAGGGGCCCAAGAATTTTTTGGGGTACCCAGGTGTGCCCATGTGATTTTTTGGGAGGACCCAGGTGGTTTTGGGGGTACCCAGGTAGTTTTAGGGGTACCCAGGAAATTTTAAGACAGAATCCAGGTGATTTTGGGGGGGGGAATCAAGTGATTTTTGGGGTTCCCAAGAAAATTTAGAGGGGACCCAGGCGATTTTTGGGGTACCCAGGTGATTTTTGGGATTCCCAAAAATCCAAGTGACTTCTGTGGGGTATCCGGGTGACTTTTGTGGGGAGACCCAGGTGATTTGGGGGAGTACCCAGATGTATCCAGGTAATTTGGGGGGGGACCTAGGTGAACGTGGGGTGTACTCAGGTGTATCCAGGTGATTTTTGGGGGGGTACCAAGATGAATTTGGGTATACCCAGGTAATTTTAGGGATTCCCAGGTGTCCCCACTCAGCCTAACAGGCTGGGAGAAGATGACGGCCACCATCGTGTTCTCCTGGTGGACGTGGACACAGATGACCCTTGGCAGCCTGGGGGGGCTGTGCAGAGACACCTCGACATTTGGGGGCACCCCAACATTTGGGGGGCACTGAATCATGATTTTAAAGAGATAAGAATTTAGCCAAGGGTTAGAAGCAATTTATATGGATCAGGGTGTAAGTTAGATAAGCAAATGATAGGTTAATGATTATTAGATGCTTAAGCTAGAGCTAATTGTTGTATTGTTTGCCATTATGAGCTTGTTTATAGAAGGAAGTGGAGTAAGGGAACCGTTAGAAGAACAGATTGAAAGCAGTAGACAAATGATCAGAACCTGGTCTTTGTATCAATCAATCACAAAGCAGGGGACCTTGAATCATGCCAGAGGGTCACAGAGACCTGAGGAAGACTCTCCTGACTTCATCCTTTGAGACCACTGATCCAATTTGAGACCACTGACCCAATTCAAGAGAAGAATTGCACACACATGGAGGACTGATAGCCTCATTTAATACAGAGCAGGGATGGGAGGTGCTGGGGTTATGCACATGAATTGTATGTAAGATTTTGGGAAATAAATAGAGGGCAAAGAACTTTGTATGGCACCTTGTACAGCCTTTTGGAGATGACTCCCGTTCTGCCTGCAGGTGAATAAACATACCACTTTCTAACTTTAACTAGTTACAAGATCATTGTTGGTGATCATATCAGTTTTTAACAACTCATTCTGGCCCCCCAGCCAGGAGGAGGCTCTGCTCAGCTGTGAGACCAGCTGGGGTGGAGGACCCACTTGGGGCACACCCCACGATATTCCTGGAAGTGTGGACTCCTTGCCTGGACTGTCCATCCAGCAGCAGACAAGGACTCCTGACTACTAAAAACTCCGGACAAAGGGGTATCTTTAAAATAATTGAAACACTTTAAACAGTGACCTGTAAGGTAAATGTGTGGTCAGAAAAGGCCGTTGGTAAGCCGTGGGAGACATCCCACACACAACTTGTGCCTCTGCAGTGTGCTTGCACGCTGAAATTGCAGTTGGTGTCTGCTCAGTTGTATTTGGTTGCCAGCACAGAGAGCTGCTGAGCTGTTGTAGCGAGCCAGGGGGGCTCGGGCTGGGGTTGCTGGCAGAAGGGGATTTTGCCATTTGTTGCATTGTAGAGGGCTCAGTTTGGTGGCAATTTGGGGCTAGCAGTTGTAAGGGCAAATCCTGGTCTATGGTTGTTATGCAGTGTGAATGTGTCCTGACTGTGAGAACGATTGTGAGAGAGTTTGTTGAGACGTGCTATTAGCACAAAGTGAGAGGGAGTTTGGACCCGCAGTTCTGGTTTTTGGCAACTGAAATGGCTGGGGAAAAATGAAGCAAGCGTGGCACATGATTAAAGCATTTGATAGCGCTGCATGTTGTGTAAAACCCTTAATAAAAAGCCCCCTCCCCGCTGTGACTGTGGTGTGTGCGTACTTCGGTTCCGGGGGACGGTATTTACTGTAACACCCGGTGTTCATGTTAAAAGGGTTCGGACTCCCAGAGTTGTTCAGGCCTGGTGTTCAGGTGGTTTTGCCTGTGGAATTTGGGATACAGAGGTTGAGTGCTTTAGTATAAGTATAATGTGTTTGTAAGTGTTTGCCGCAGGAATAATAAGGTTGTGGTGCTAGTGTGCATGGAAGAGACGTTTTGTTCGTGTGTAAGCGACTTTGATCTGTGTTTTGGAGCTGTGGTTTATTTTTGAGGCAACACTGTCATCTTGTGTCAAAAGTTTTAAGTGCAGCATACACTGAGTGAAAAATAGTAAAAGTAGTTTGTTTGAAAGAGTTGATTCATCTCTGAGAGCTGAGATGTGAACGTTTTTGAAGTAGATTGGGGATAGAAAAAGGACAGGACCAGTCTGGCAAGGAAGAGTAGAAGCCTTTGATAAGGGCTTAGATGTGATTTTAGGTACAGAGGTTGTGTTTGTAGATGCTGATTGCTAGAATTATAATAGGGGCAATTTGGGTTTGAGAACCCAATCTGGCCAGAAGAATAGAGGGAATTCCTCTCCTTGAGTGGTTTCGGCTCGACTCATTTGGACTCGAGAGTTTGTGAATTCAATAAACTGGTGGATAGACAGGGGAAATGAGAGAATATATTTGGATAGTTTCTATCAGATGTTGGCTGGAGGACTAGTGGCGTTGGATTGGGAGCAGGAGGCTGTGGAGAATTTAGAAAGTCAAGAAGGAATTAATGGAATAGCTTGTATTGGTGGGAATTTTCCTGCAGCTTTTGGTGCATTTAGAGATTGGCATTGTTCTGAGCCGTTAAAACTGAAGATCACAGTCAGAGACACTCTAAGTAGATACAGATAGAAAGTGTTATGTTTATTAACACCAGCTGGTGGCACAGGAGTCGTCTCTGAAAGGCGTGACTGCCCTGTACAAGGTTCTTTGCCCTCTATTTATTTCTTAAGATCTTACATACAATACATGTGCATACCCCCAGCACCTCCCATCCGTGCTCTGTATTAAATGAGGCTATTAGTCCTTCATGTGTGTGCAATTCTTCTCTTGAATTGGGTTGATGGTCTCGAATTGAGTCATTGGTCTCAAAGGATGAAGTCAGGAGAGTCTTCCTCAGGTCTCTGTGACCCTCTGGCACGATCCAAGGTCCCCTGCTTTGTGATTGATTGATATAAAGTCCAGGTGCTGGTCATTGTTCTACTGGTTTCAGTCTGCCCTTCTGACAGTTCACTTCATTTCCTTCTAAAAACAAAACTAAAAAGAGCTTATAATGGCAAACAATACATCACTTAGCTCTAGCTTAAGAAACTGGTAATCATTTACCTATCTTTTTTTTTAAATCTAACTTACATCCTGATCAATATGAATTGCTTCTAACCCTTAGCCCCAATCTTAACTCTTTAAAATCATGATTCACTCGTTCCTTCCAATCACTCCCAGTATGGTCCCAGTTGCCTCCAGCTAGATCAACCCCCCCAGTCCCAGTATGATGCCATTTGCTCCCAGCGTGCTCCCAGTTGCTCCCAGTCACCCCCAGTATGGGGGATGATGTGCAAGGTATGTTCCCAGTCACTCTCAGATACTCCCAGTGTTAGTCCAGTCACTCCCAATAGGATCCAAAGATGAGCCCAGTGTGGTCCCAGTCACTGCCAGTATGAACCAGTTGCATCCCACATGGTTCCAGTTGCTGCCTTTCACCCTCACTTTTGTTCCAGTCACTCCCAGTCTCTCCCAGTGTACCCCAGTTCCCTCCAGCATGATCCCATTTGCTCACAACCACTCCCAGTCAGCCTCAGTGTAGTCACACTCACTGCCAGTATGATCCCAGTCACCTCCAGCATGACCCCAGTTCATCCCAGTATAAGCCCAGTTGCTTCCAGTCAGCCCCAGCATGCACCCAGTCACTCCCAGTTCCTCCCAGTTGCTCCTGGCACGACCCCAGTTGCTCCCAGTAGCTCCTGGCATGATCCCAGTTGCTTCCAGCTGTTCCTGGTCAGCCTCAGCATGATCCCAGTCACTCCCAGTATATCCCAATTTCCTCCAACATGGCCTCAATTGCCCCCTGCAGGCTCCTGAATCCCAGTATGAATCCAGTATGATCCCAGTCTCCCTCAGTGGGATCCCAGTTTCCCCTGGCATGGGCCCAGCGTCTCCCAGTATGATTCCAGTATGATCCCAATATGATCCCAGTACAAACCCAGTGCAATCCCAGTCACTGTATGATCCCAGTACAAACCCGTCATTCCCAGTGATGCCATTTCTAGGGTACACAGCCCCTCCCCATAATGTTCGGACTTGTCCTGCCATCATCCCCACTCATCCCACAAGCTGTGAGATGTCCGGGAAACAGGGGAGGAGGAGGAGGAGGAAGGAAGAGGCAGAGTGGCAGCAGGAAGCAGGAGGAAAAGAGGAGAGGAAGGAACCAGGAGGCTCCAGTGCTCCCTGAACTCGCAGCCCCCTGGGACCATTCCGCCCCATCCTGCAGGTGCCCTTGGAGGTGGAGCTCGCCCCAAATATCCCGGAGGGCTCCCTGGGTTTGGGGTTTCTGGGGGGATGTTTGGAGCATGCAGGACTCCACAGCCAAGTCACAGATGCCCCTCAGGGGGCATTGGGGGGTCCCTGGGAAGTGTTTTTGGGATCCTGGTGGTGACAGAGCCCTGGTGGGGGGTGGGCGGATGTGGGTCCCTCCGCAGTGGGGGTTGGGTTTCCTGGGCTGGGCCCTCTGAGCTCTGCCGGGGCCATGTGGGGACCATGCAGGGCTGGCAGGGGTGGGGGGACACTGGGTTTGGGGAGCCCCGGAGAGCTGTGGCTTCCCTGAGCAGGACCTCTGAGGGAGGAGAGCCCCAGAACCCCAAAGCGGGGACCCTGAGATGGGGGAACCCCTGGAATTGCCAGGACCCTTGCAGTGGATGCTGGGGCTGGAGGTCAGAGATGGCCAGGAAAGGGGTTCATGGGTCCCGGTGCTGAAAGTCGCTGCTCCCAGAATGAGCCCACTAAGTCCCAGTATGATCCTGGTAACTTCTTCTCACTCCCTCTATGATCCCTGTTGCTCCCAGTATGTGCCCAGGCACTCCCAGTCATTCCCTGTTATGATGCAACTTGCCCCCAGCACAGTCCCAGTTTCTCCCAGTTGCTCCCACTTCTATCCAGTCTGCTCCCAGTTCTCCCAGTTGCCACTCGTATAGACCCAGTCTCACCCATCAGGGCCCCAGTCACTCACACTTGTGCCCAGTTGCCCCCAGCATGGTCCCAGTTCTCCCCAGCATATTCCCAGTGGCTCCCAGTGTGATCCCAGTCACCACCTGCATGGTCTCAGAAACTCCCAGTATATCCCAGTTGCCCTGAACATTCTCATAGTCGTTGCCAGGCACTCCCAGTTACCCCAGCATGGTTCAGTTGCCCCCAGTTTTATCCCAGTCACTGCCAGTACATCCCAGTTGTCACCAGCATGCATCCTGTCATTTCCATTTGCTCCCAGTATACCCAGGAGGCTCTCAGCATGGGTCTGGTAGCTCCCAGTAACCCCCAGTCAGGGTCCAGTCACACCACTTTAATCCCAGTCTGATGCCAGTCACTCCCAGTATGATGCCAGTGGCCTCCAGTGTGATCCCAGTTGCTCCTTGTCAATTTCAGCATGACCCCAGTAGCCTCCAGTATGATCCTCATGGCTCCCAGTCTCTCCCAGTATATCCCAGTCACTCCCAGCATGCTCCCAGTCATTCCCAGTTCCTCCCAGTTGCTTTCAGTGCGATTGCAGTTGCTCACAGTCTCTCCCAGTCAATCCCAGTAGGAGTCCAGTCACCCTGAGTGTTATCCCAGCTGCTGCCAGAATAGTTGCAGTTGTTCCCAGTTCCCCCAGTGTGGTTCCATTGTCCCCAGTACAGTTACAGGCACTTCCAGTGTATCCCAGTTTCCTCAGAAAGGTTTTGGTGATGTCAGAATGATCCCAGTCTTTCCCAGTTCCTCCCACTTGCCTCCAGCATGATCCCAGTTTCTATCAGTTGCCCAAAGTGTGGTCCCAGTTGATCCCAGAATGACTCCAGTTTCCCCACTTGTGGTCTCAGTCCCCTCAGCATGGTCCCAGTCCCTTCCAGTTGATCCCAGTTGCTCCCAATGTGTCCACATTTTCCTCCCAACAGTAGCTCCCAGTAACCCCCAGTCAGGATCTGTTCACACCCATTGTAATCCCAGTGGCTCCCAGGATGAACCCAGTAGGACCCAGTCACCCCCAGTATGACCCCAGTCACTTCCAGATACTCCCTGTTGGGGAGGATGAAACAGGAAAACCTTATAAATATGACTTCTTTGTAGTTACTATAAAACATACAAGTGAAATAGAGTTGAAGGCAAGTTTCGATGTCTAAGATGCCAAGCTTTAGTTACTGAACAACTGGAAAACAATGGTATGGTCAGCTGAAAGTAAATCCCCCTTTATGAAACAATGCCCTTCTCCTCACCGAAAGTCTAAGGGTCAGAGCAGACCCTGCTAGCTCGGCAGGAGGGGTCCAAAGAATAGTTTTTAGAGTTTAAAATGTAACACTGTATGGTAATGTAGTGATTCCTATAGGCTGTATGTAAATGTTAGAGGATTTGTATCTTGTACTAGATTGGTTGGTGTAAATTAGAATATTCAGTAAAGAAGAAGATTTAATGTATTGTAACGGGAACATCGCTCTCTCTCTCTCTCTCTTCTTCCTCCTCTCTTGCTCCTTCTCTTCTTCACTATCTTCTAACTCTCTCAGACCTACTCCGAGCTGCAGCTGGCAGCTCATAGCAGGGCCCTTTCACCCACGCCCTATGCAATAACCAGCATGCTTAAAAACTAGGCTTAACTCCAGAGATCTCTTGTCTTCGTCCGTCACGCCTGACCTGTTGTTCCCACACTCCCAGTATTATTCTACTGACTGCCTGTCACTCCCAGTTTGAGCCCAGTTGCTCCCAGTCACCTCCAGCATGGTTCCAGTCACAGCCAGCACCTTTCCAGTCATTCCCAGTCTGGTTCCAGTAGGATCCCAGTATGACCCCAGCATGGGCACAGCTGCTCCCATTAACCCCCAGTGTGATTTCAGTCTCTCCCAGTGTATCCCAGTTGCTCCCAGCATGTTCCCAGTCACTCCCAGTTGTTCTCAGTTGCTTCCAGCCTGATTCCAGTTGCTCACAGCCACTCCAAGTAACCCTCAGTGCAGTCCCAGATGCTGCCAGTATGATCCAGTATGATCCCAGTCTCCCACAGCATGGGCCCAGCCTCTCCAACTGTGATCCCAGTAGGATCCCAGCTGCCCCCAGGCACCTTGCAGAGCCCCAGCCATGCTGTTTGCCCCCAGCCTGCCCACGGCCAGCCTGGGGCTGCTCCTGGGGCTTTTCTGTGCTCAGCATTGGCCTGGGCAAAGTGTTCTGGAGAGAGCCTGGGCAAGGAGCCTGCAGCCCCCAGGCCCTGGCCTGAGGCGTCAGCGCTGCCCCAGCAGTGCCCATGGCCTGTCCCTGCTGCAGCCCCGGCACTGCCACCCCCAGCACTGTGCCCGGCCCCGAGAGCACTCAGGCCCTACAGCAACACCAGGGCCAGCAGGGCAGCGGGGCAGGGCCACGGCAGCAGCACTGGCAACACCAAGGGCTGCCTGCTGCTGCTGCTGGGCACAGCTGCTGTGCCAGCACTGATCTGCCCCAGCTCTGCACACAGACATTGCTGCTCTAGCTGCAGAGAAGGGAACCAAAGGGGGATCTCTGCAGAAAACTTGGCAGGGAGATCCTTGAGTTCCTTTAAAGCCACCAAGAGTGCAGCCCCTAATTGACCCAGTCTGTGGCTGCAGGGAAGGTGGAGAGAAGAAGAATGAGAAATGGCACAAACAATGAAATTTATTTGTAAAAAAGATTTTAGAAAAAAAAAAAAACCCAAAGAAATAGAACGTCTAAATTTACAAACATGAAGTATCAAATATGGCTTTTATTGCAAGTGATTTGCAGAAACTGGCCAGCAGTTTAATGTTTCCTTAACCATCCAGTCATCAGTCTCCAAAGTGCAGCCCGGAGCTCCTGGTTCCTCAGGCTGTAGATGAGGGGGTTCAGGACTGGAGGTACCACTGAGTACAAAACTGACAGGGCCAGATCCAGGGATGGGGAGGAGATGGAGGGGGGCTTCAAGTTGGCAAATATGCCAGTGCTGATAAACAGGGAGACCACGGCCAGGTGAGGGAGGCAGGTGGAAAAGGCTTTGTGCCGTCCCTGCTCAAACGGGATCCTCAGCACGACCCTGAAGATCTGCACATAAGAGAACACAATGAACACGAAACAGCCAGATATCAAACAGGCACTAAGAGCAATGAGCCTCAGTTCGCTGAGATAGGATTTGGAGCAGGACAGTTTGAGGATCTGGGGAACTTCACAGAAGAACTGGCCCAGGGCATTGCCATGGCACAGGGGCAGGGAAAATGTATTGGCTGTGTGCATGAGAGCATTGAGAAAGGCACTGGCCCAGGCAGCTGCTGCCATGTGGGCACAAGCTCTGCTGCCCAGGAGGGTCCCGTAGTGCAGGGGTTTGCAGATGGACACGTAGCGGTCGTAGCACATGATGGTCGAGATGGCAAGCTCTGATCCAAGGAAAAAGAAAATCAGAAAAACCTGTGCAGCACATCCTGCATAGGAGATGTCCCTTGTGTCCCAGAGGGAATTGTGCATGGCTTTGGGGACAGTGGTGCAGATGCAGCCCAGGTCGGTGAGGGCCAGGTTGAGCAGGAAGAAGAACATGGGGCTGTGCAGGAGGTGGCCGCAGGCTACGGCGCTGATGATGAGGCCGTTGCCCAGGAGGGCAGCCAGGGAGATGCCCAGGAAGAGGCAGAAGTGCAGGAGCTGCAGCTGCCGCGTGTCTGCCAATGGCAGCAGGAGGAAGTGGCTGATGGAGCTGCTGTTGGACATTTGCTCTGGCTGGAGTTGCGGACCTGATCATGGATAAAGGACAGTGAAGAGTTAAAGGAGATACCTGTAACCAAAATCAAACCCCTATTGGCTTTGATCCTCTTGACCATCTCTCATTCTTCCCTCCTCTGTAACACACAGACACGTTGTTGTGTTTAAGTGTTCTGCAGTTTTCTTTTTAAGCTTCTCCCTTGTCTCTCCTGCTTGTCTTGGATATCAGTAACCCTCAGCATTTGTGCTGCTTTCTGGTAGACCAGAGTGAAGTCTCTGAGGAAGGATAATGAGTGGAGGCTGAGGAGAGATGGTCTGTAACTTCATTCTGTTTAGAGTTTTTCTGGGCTTTCATTTTTCTCAAATGAAGGATGTTCACACTTACTTGTTTTCTTAAATATCGCCTAATATTGCTGACAGAAGTGGATCCACCACAGCCCAACACCAATTTTGCAGCCAAGGACTCACGTTGCTCATTTCACCAATCCAAAAGCATTTTCAGTTTCAGAACATCTCTGCCTTTCCCCGTGGGTCTTTCAGATAACACAAAGATGCTCCAGGACAGGTTTGCATCCTGCATTGAAGTTCTCAGCTTGCACTGAAATCTCAGCGAGACGCCCAAGTGTCCTTAGGATGGCATTGGACTAAGGGAGATGCAGCTCCTGCCCTGGCTGCACTGACAGCATTGCCCACAGCCGGGCACTGGGGACAGCGTCACCCTGAGCCAGCTGTGCCCCCTGCCAGAGCCCCCCAGTGCCGGGCAGCTGCTCCCAGCCCTGTGCTCTGCAGAGGGAACTGGGCCCGGGGCTGCACAGCTGCCCCACGGCTCTGCTGCAGCTCTGCCTGCACAGGAGGGGCTGCACGCCTTGGAGCCCCGGCCCTGAGGGCAGAGGCTTGGCTGGGGGACAGGAGGGAGGGGGCTTGTTCAGAGGGAGGGGCTGCACTGCAGGGGCTCCTATGGAGATCTCTGAACTCTCCCTGCCACAACATTTCAGGCTTTTGTTTTCTCTCATTGCCTCATCTTCTCTCTGCTTCCTGGAGATTTTCCTCTTGCAGTGTTTCCCTGTGCCAAGCTCTCCCTGCCAGCACTCCCAGAGCCCAAATCTCTGTGCACTCTCCTTGGCCCTACAGAACCCTGCCTGTTTGCAGGGCACTGGCTGGGGCAGGTTCTGTTTGCAGGTGGACAAAGGACAGCTCAGACTAAGCCTGATCACTGAGAATTCAAATGTCCTAGGGACTTGTCAAAATTAAGGATACCTTTTTAATTTTTTCCTCCTCTCCCCGATTTTCTAATATTAGGAAATGAAAACATAGTCTCAGCAAATGTCCTAATTTTAAAATAAATCCTATTCTAGGAAATATTTTGGGAGTGGGCCGAAGCTCTCATGTGTCAGAACTTCATGAGCATTTCACCTCCCCGCACCAGAAATACTCAGAGTTGTACTCACAGAGTCTGTAGCATTCGGATGTTGCAGCTTGAGGAGATCACTGCAGGAGCTGCAGCTGCATTGTCCTGCAGCCAGAGGTTCCTGTGCCAAGGGCTGGCAATGATTCTCCCCCAGTCCCTTCTCAGCACCTTCCCAGCCCTGAGTGATTGAAGCTCTCTGTGCCTGTGTGCTGTGCCCGGGGTGGCTGCAGGCAGTGCCCAGCCCTGATGGGCTGGCAGAAAAGCTGCTCATCCAGAGAAATGTGGTTTTAAGCTCTTCTTGGTTGCCAGGATCATCCTCTGTTCCAGAGGCCAGCCCAGCAGCACAGACACTGCACAATGACTTTAATGACCCTCTCGGGCTTCATGCTGTTACATCAGACTCAGTCCCACAGAGTGTGATAAAAAACTCTCCACAACTCAAAGTTAAATTAAAAATCCAAAGTTTCTGGAAGTTTTAATGGGTCCCACTGAGGGACACGACAGAGAAAGTGTCCCCAGGCCCCAGGCAGAGCAGAGAACTGCAGGCAGGGATGACCGGTGGGGACAAAGAGAAGCCAAGTCTTGGTGCCCTGGGCACAGCAGCCTCTGTGCCACCAAGGACACTGAGGAGATCCCTTGTCCTGAGGCCCTGGGGCCTCCTGGACAGCCTCAGCAAGGCTGGGCACTGTCAGCCCCTTGTGCTGCCCTCAGCATCCCCCTCCCATGCCAGTGCTCCAGGATGTGCTGGAAGGAGTCCCTGGGGAAAGAGCCTTGGTCAGCAATGGCCCTGGGGGCTCCTTCATGCTGCCAGGGACTGCAGGTTTTTCCAAGGACTTTGGGTTTGGCTTTTGCCTTGGAGTCTCTGAAGGTTGTGCAATCCTGGCCTCCAATTCTCTGCTTTAATGAGTCCCTTGAGAGGCTTTGTCAGTAACAACACTCAGTGGGGCTCATAATGCTTCAAGTACTTCAGTTCTTTAGGTATTGGTGTTTCCTTTCAAACTGACCTAGAAAAATTTGTGCAATCATTGCCCGAACTATGTACTTTATCAGGTCCCATGGGATTCTTGGTCAGTAAGAACACTCAGTAGGGATCATTATACTTCTGAGTACTCAGGAGTAATTTAAGTATTTTTTTTTGTCACTGAGTCGCTATGAAGTTTTTGTGCAATTTGGCCTCCAAGTCTCTGCTGCAAGGACTCCATGAGGAGCCTGTGTTTGGGGATGGACATCAGTGGACCCATGATTGCTTTGAGACACTTTTGGGTGTTCCTCTGGCTTTGACTCCTGGCAGAGTTTGTGCAATCTCCTCTCAGGCCCTGAGGTTCCAGGGCTCAGCACCAAATGCACCACGGGCTCATTAGGATCAAGCAAGTGCTGACAAACCATGGCTGTGCCTTGATTTCCCTCTGTCCTTGTGCAGTTCATTAGGAAGTCTTTTTTTCTAGAGTTATGGAGAAATATATCAAAGAACTTATTTAAAATCCACATTCTTTTTCAATGGTGTATTTTTCTCTTTATAGCAGAGATGGTTGCAGCTTCAGTGATTGATATTAACCTAGGGTCTCTCTCAGGAGGTCTGGCCTGTAGAGAAGCTGGCCTTGAGTCTGACCAGTGTGGTCAATCTTGATCCACATCCCCAACCACATCCTGTCTCCCCGCACTCACCAGGGATCCGCTTTTCTCAGAGAACTGGCTTACCAATGTAAGACGGGTTTCTTCCTTTTTTATTAACCTAAAACTCCTGAGATTCAGACAGTCTCCTCAAGTGTGTGCCAAGCCAAGGTGCCACCAAGGACATTCCCCTTCCCAAGCAGAACCATGCAAGGAATGTTTGAACACACAGGAAGTTCTACCATAACACAAATCCAGAGTTGGCTGAAGGCAGAATTAGACCAACTGCTGAAGGACAGACAAGCTTGAACTCCTTGCAGCTCAAAGCTCCAGCTGGGTTGTTGGGAGGTGTGTGAGTGAGGCAAGAGTGAGGGCAAGGGAATGCAGAGAGCCCTGGAAGTGCTTCTGTGCAGCCAGGCTGTGGGAAGGGCACTGCAGGCCTGGCCTGGGCCAGGATGAGGCTGGATCATCATCCAAGCTGCCCTGGCCATTGCAAGGGGCTGTGGCCATGGACACTGCCCTGAGCCCACTGTGGCAGCGCCTTGCCAGGCTGGTCAGTGCCCAGAGGCAGAGGGACCTTGCTGGGGCTTGTGATGCCACCTGCCCTGTGCCGCGCTGGCTGCTCAGGCACCGCGAACCAGCAGCAAACGCCACTGCCAGGGCCAAAGGCCAGCTCAGGCAGACAGAAAGGGGGCACCCTTAAAAGAAATTGTTTGCATATCAG
>JAJEOU010002759.1:639774-662801 GCA_021534815.1 Acrocephalus arundinaceus
GGCTGCTAGCCCCATCCACTCTGGGACACCTGGAAGCTACCGATAAAAGTGGGGTTCACACTTTACTGTTCTAACACTTTAAAAAGGGTTTTTTTCTCTTTTGAATGTAGGTAACAGGAGGATGAGAGAAGCAGAACGGGAATTGTATCACAGAATCACAGAAATTCTGAGTTGAAAGGAACACACAGGATCATCAAAGTAATGTCTCAACATTTACAGAGACTCTCTGCCAGCTGTCTCTGCCCTGCCCTCCCAGGCACAGCACCACCACATCTGCTCTTGTTTCTGCACTGCCCTGATCCTGTCCCTGTCATCTGGTGCTCTCAGGGGGGCTCTGGCCTTTGCAGCAGCTGAGTCAGGCACTGCCCTTGGCATTCCTGCCAGGCAGCTGTGGCCATGGCAATGGGGTGTCCAAGCTTCCCTGGGACCTGTGGAGCTGTGGGCAAAGCAGTCCATGGGAAAGGTGAATGAGCTGAGGCCCCTCCCTGAGATCCCATCATGGGCACACCCAGGGATCTCCTTGCTGTGTCGTTCCCAGCTCTGAGCTGCCCTCGTGGCTGCAAATCTGTGCCAGAGCCCCTGGGAGTTCCCTGAATGTGCCACGGGGAAGTGCAGAGATGCCAGAGCTGAGGAAATGCTGCTGGGTTTGCCCAGGGAGCTGGGAGTGTCCTTGGCAGAATGGGGTGCTGAGACCGTGCCCAGAGCCCTTTGGAGAGGGGGAGACATTGAGGGATCCCTGTGCTCTGGGCAGGGTCTGGTTTGTCCCAGGGTGACCCAGGAGTGTGATTGTGCTGTGATTGCAGCCAAAGCTGCAAACCCAGGGCAGTTGGGAACAAGAACATCCAGCCCCTCACCTTCCCTGAGCCACAGGGAATCCTTTGCCACTCATCTCTCAGTGGCAAACTGTGAGTGCAGGAGAAATGCTGGGGATTTCTGACCTCAGAGAACCACGAATGATGTGTGGGCAGGTAAATAATGGCGAAAATTCCTTCCTGCTCTCCCCGTCCTTTAGAAGTGCAAGTGCAGGTGGAAACAAACTTGTCTGCATTAGAAGTGATTCCAGTGACAAATCCTGAATATCCAGCCTTGTCCCTCTGCCACATGGCCACAAACCCAGGGCAGCAGGGCAGGGATGGCTCCTGGAGAGCCCCCACACACAGGCCTGGCTGCTCCTGGCACACTCAGAAAGAAAAAATGGAGCTCAGGCAGGGACCTGGGGGAAGGTTTTCCCAGAGCAGGAAGAAGGGTGGGTGAGTCACAGTGGGACAGTCTACAGGGAATGGCCCAGGTTTGGCTCAGAGCAGCCTCTGCTGACTTGTCCCTGTCCTTTCTCCATGAACAGGTGCCCAAATCAGGCACAGCAAATGTCCAACAGCAGCTCCATCAGCCACTTCCTCCTGCTGCCATTGGCAGACACGCGGCAGCTGCAGCTCCTGCACTTCTGCCTCTTCCTGGGCATCTCCCTGGCTGCCCTCCTGGGCAACGGCCTCATCATCAGCGCCGTAGCCTGCGGCCACCTCCTGCACAGCCCCATGTTCTTCTTCCTGCTCAACCTGGCCCTCACCGACCTGGGCTCCATCTGCACCACTGTCCCCAAAGCCATGCACAATTCCCTCTGGGAAACCACCACCATCTCCTATGCAGGATGTGCTGCACAGCTCTTTTTCTTTCTGTTCTTCACGTCAGCAGAATACTACCTCCTGATCGTCATGTGCTATGACCGCTACGTGTCCATCTGCAAACCCCTGCACTACGGGACCCTCCTGGGCAGCAGAGCTTGTGCCCACATGGCAGCAGCTGCCTGGGTCAGTGCCTTTCTCAATGCTCTCATGCACACAGCCAATACATTTTCCCTGCCTCTGTGCCATGGCAATGCCCTGGGACAGTTCTTCTGTGAAGTTCCCCAGATCCTCAAACTCTCCTGCTCCAAATCCTATCTCAGCGAACTGAGGCTCATTGCTCTTAGTGCCTGTTTGATATCTGGCTGTTTCGTGTTCATTGTTTTCTCTTATGTGCAGATCTTCAGGGTCGTGCTGAGGATCCCCTTTGAGCAGGGACGGCACAAAGCCTTTTCCACCTGCCTCCCTCACCTGGCTGTGGTCTCCCTGTTTATCAGCACTGGCATATTTGCCAACCTGAAGCCCCCCTCCATCTCGTCCCCATCCCTGGATCTGGCCCTGTCAGTTCTGTACTCGGTGGTACCTCCAGTCCTGAACCCCCTCATCTACAGCCTGAGGAACCAGGAGCTCAAGGCTGAAGTGTGGAGACTGATGACTGGATGGTTAAGGAAACATTAAACTGCTGGCCAGTTTCTGCAAATCACTTTTAATAAAAGCCATATTTGATACTTCATGTTTGTAAATTTAGACGTTCTATTTCTTTGGGTTTTTTTTTTTCTAAAGTCTTTTTTACAAATAAATTTCATTGTTTGTGCCATTTCTCATTCTTCTTCTCTCCACCTTCCCTGCAGCCACAGACTGTGTCAATGAGGGGCTGCACTCTTGGTGGCTTTAAAAGAACTCAAGGATCTCCCAGCCAAGTTTTCTGCAGAGATCCCCCTTTGGTTCCCTTCTCTGCAGCTGCAGGAGCAACGTCTGTGTGCAGAGCTGGGGGCACATCAGTGCTGGCACAGCAGCTGTGCCCAGCAGCAGCAGCAGCAGCCCTTGGTGTTGGCAGTGCTGCTGCCGTGGCCCTGCCCCGCTGCCCTGCTGGCCCTGGTGTTGCTGTAGGGCCTGAGTGCTCTCGGGGCCAGGCACAGTGCTGGGGGTGGCAGTGCCGGGGCTGCAGCAGGGACAGGCCATGGGCACTGCTGGGGCAGCGCTGACGCCTCAGGCCAGGCCCTGGGGGCTGCAGGCTCCTTGCCCAGGCTCTCTCCAGAACACTTTGCCCAGGCCAATGCTGAGCACAGAAAAGCCCCGGGAGCAGCCCCAGGCTGGCCGTGGGCAGGCTGGGGGCAAACAGCATGGCTGGGGCTCTGCAAGGTGCCTGGGGGCAGCTGGGATCCTACTGGGATAACAGTTGGAGAGGCTGGGACCATGCTGGAGGAGACTGGGATCATACTGGATCATACTGGCAGCATCTGGGACTGCACTGAGGGTTACTTGGAGTGGCTGTGAGCAACTGGAATCAGGCTGGAAGCAACTGAGAACAACTGGGAGTGACTGGGTATATGCTGGGAACAACTGGGATACACTGAGAGAGACTGAAACCACAGTGGGGGTAAATGGGAGCAGCTGTGCCCATGCTGGGGTCATGCTAGGATCCTACTGGAACCAGATTGGGAATGATTTAAAAGATGCTGGCTGTGACTGGAACCATGCTGGAGGTGACTGGGAGCAACTGGGCTCAAACTGGGAGTGACAGGCAGTCACTGGAATAATACTGGGAGTGTGGGAACAACAGGTCAGGCGTGACGGATGGAGACGAGATCTCTGGAGTCAAGCCTAGTTTTTAAGCATGCTGGTTATTGCATAGGGCGTGGGTGGAAGAGCCCTGCTACGAGCTGCCAGCTGCAGCTCGGAGTAGGTCTGAGAGAGTTAGAAGATAGTGAAGAAGAGAAGGAGCAAGAGAGGAGGAAGAAGAGAGAGAGAGCGATGTTCCCAGTACAATACATTAAATCTTCTTTTTTACTGAATATTCTAATTTACACCAACCAATCTAGTACAAGATACAAATCCTTTAACATTTACATACAGCCTATAGGAATCACTACATTACCATACAGTGTTACATTTTAAACTCTAAAAACTATTCTTTGGACCCCTCCTGCCAAGCTAGCAGGGTCTGCTCTGACCCTTAGACTTTCGGTGAGGAGAAGGGCATTGTTTCATAAATAGGGATTTACTTTCAGCTGACCATACCATTGTTTTCCAGTTGTTCAGTAACTAAAGCTTGGCATCTTAGACATCGAAACTTGCCTTCAACTCTATTTCACTTGTATGTTTTATATTAACTACAAATTAGAAGTCATATTTATAAGGTTTTCCTGTTTCATCCTCCCCAACAGGGAGTATCTGGAAGTGACTGGGCTCATACTGGGGGTGACTGGGTCCTACTGGGTTCATCCTGGGAGCCACTGGGATTACCATGGGTGTGAACAGATCCTGACTGGGGGTTACTGGGAGCTACTGTTGGGAGGAAAATTTGGAACATTGGGAGCAGCTGGCATAAACAGAAAGGGACTGGGACCATGCTGAGGGGACTGAGACCACAAGTGGGGAAACTCGAGTCATTCTGGGATCAACTGGGACCACACTTTGGGCAACTGCCAGAAACTGGGATCGTGCTGGAGGCAAGTGGGAGTAACTGGGAAAGACTGGGATCATTCTGACACCACCAGAACCTTCCTGAGGAAACTGGGATACACTGGAAGTGCCTGTAACTATACTAGGGACAATGGAACCACACTGGGAGGAACTGGGAACAACTGGAACTATTCTGGCAGCAGCTGGGATGACACTCAGGATCACTGGACTCCTACTGGGATTGACTGGGAGAGACTGTGCGCAACTGGAATCACACTGAAAGCAACTGGGAGGAACTGGCAGTGACTGGGAGCATGCTGGGAGTGACTGGGATATACTGGGGGAGACTGGGAGCTATGAGGATCATACTGGAGGCTACTGGGGTCATACTGAAATTGACAAGGAAAAACTGGGATCACACTGGAGGCCACTGGCATCATAGTGGGAGTGACTGGCATCAGACTGGGATTAAAGTGGTGTGACTGGACCCTGACTGGGGGTTACTGGGGGCTCCCAGGCCCATGCTGAGAGCCTACTGGGTATACTGGGAGCAAATGGAAATGACAGGATGCATGCTGGTGACAACTGTGATGTACTGGCAGTGACTGGGATAAAACTGAGGGCAACTGAACAATGCTGGGGTAACTGGGAGTGCCTGGGAACGACTATGAGAATGTTCAGGGCAACTGGGATATACTGGGAGTTTCTGAGACCATGCAGGTGGTGACTGGGATCACACTGGGAGCCACTGGGAATGTGCTGGGGTTAACTGGGCCCACACTGGGGGAAACCGGGCACAAGTGTGAGTGACTGGGGGAATTGGGATATACTGGGAGTGACTGGGATCATGGTGAGGCTGATCAGGAGCAGCTGGGAGAAACTGGGATCATGCTAGTCTCTCCCCCTGCTGGGAGAGACTGGCATCATACTGGACTCATTCTGGGATTGTACTGGGAGTTACTGAGGCTGTGCTAGGGGCAACTTGGAACACACTGGATGAAAGTGGGAGCAACTGATAGCAACTGGGAGCATGCTAGGGGCAAATTGCATCATAAGGGGGAAGGGCTGGCAGTGACTGGGCTCATACTGGAAGTGCCAAGGAAACTGGAACCACATGGGGGGAGCAACTGGGCTCATACTGGGAGCAGCCACTTCTGGCACTGAGACCCCTGAACTCCTTTCCCAGCCATCCCGCCCCTCCAGCCCCAGCACCCCTGCCAGGATCTTGGCAATCCCAGGGGTCCCCCCATCTCACAGTCCCCACTTTGGGGTTCTGGGGCTCTCCTCTCTCAGGAGTCCTGCTCAGGGAAGCCGCGGCTCTCCTGGGGCTCCCCAAACCCGGTGTCCCCCCGCTCCTGCCGGTCCTGCACGGTCCCCAGGTGGCCCCGGCAGAGAAGCCCAACACCCACCACAGGGGACCCGCATCCCTCCACCCCCCACCAGGGCTTTTCCACCACTGGGATCCCCCAAAAACACTTCCTGGGGACCCCCCGATGTCCCCCTGAGGGGCTTCTGTAGCCCAGCTTTGGAGCCCAGCAAGTTCCTGTTATAAATACATGTTATATTACTGGCTTTTTTAAAATAAATGCTATATGTATAATGTTGGAATAACTTTGCTGTATAAATATAGGTTTTTTTCTTATATTAACAAAACTAGAAATAGTAGTGTGATAAAATATATATTTCTTAGGCTATAGCATAATATAAACATATAAAAATGGAAACTGTGTGATATTAAAATGCTTTTTTTCATGTAGCTAACTCAGAGAAAGGTAAAGATAATCAGGAAATTCCTTACGTTTTTGGGTTATCCTATCTGGATGAAGACAACAGTTACAGACACCAGAAACCCAAGGGAAGAATTTATTGATGTTCTGTTATCAGGGGGTGCAAGGACAGCAGGATGGAACCACAGGGAGCAATAAAATATTGATTTAATCTGCAGGATGGAATGAAGGCAAGTTCAAGGTTAAAACCACGCACAAGAACATCTAAACTCCAAGAAATGTTTGAATAATGCTTGCTCGTCTATGAATATGCAATAGGCTGATGCATTTAAAGTGTGTTTAAAAGTTAGTAGCTGTGCTCTTGTCTGAATGCTAAGCAATCAGACATAGTTTTTTGTTAATCCTTTGTTTTTGTCTCTCTTTTTGTCTTTTCATTAAACCTTTTAAATTTTACCAGAAACATGAACCTTTTTTTTCACACTCCAAACATCCCCCCAAAATACCTTCAAACCCAGGGAGCCCCGGGATATTTGGGGTGAGCTCCCTCAGCCCAAGCACCCATGGGATGGTGGCGATGGTCCTGGAGGGCTGTGAGTTCAGAGAGCAGTGGAGCCATTGGGTTTTTTCTCACCTCATCTTCCTCCTGCTTCCTGCTGCCACTCCGCCTCTTCCTCCCTCCCTCCTCCTCCTCACTCCCGTTCCCCTGACATCTCACAGCTTGCAGGAGGAGCAGGGATGGAGCCAGGACAGTTTGGAATGTGGTAGAGAGGGGCTGTGTGCCCTAGAAATGGCATCACTGGGAGTGACTGGTTTGTCCTGGGATCATACAGTGACTGGGATTGCACTGGGTTTGTACTGACATCATACTGGGATCATACTGGGAGCAGCTGGGCCCATGCCAGGGGAACTGCGATCACACTGAGATCATATTGGGATCATACTGGATTTATACTGGGAGTGAGGAGCCTGCAGAGGGCAACTGAGGCCATGCTGGGGGAATTGGGATATACTGGGAGTGACTGGCATCATGCTAGAAGCAACTGGGAAGAACTGGGATTGACTGGGTGATTGCTGGGGGAGATTGGAAGCAACTGGGCTTATACTGGGATGAACTGGGGTCATGCTGGACGTGACTGGGATCATACTGGCAGTGAGTGTGACTGGGAGTGGTTGTGAGCAAATGGGATCATGCTGCAAGGAACTGGGGTACACTGGGAGAGACTGGGAGTGACTGGAACAAAAGTGAGGGTGAAAGGGAGCCACTGGAACCATGTGGGGTGCAACTGGTTCATACTGGCAGTGACTGGGACCACACTGGGCTCATCTTTGGATCCTTTTGGGAGTGACTGGACTAACACTGGGAGTTCCTGAGAGTGACTGGGAACATACCCTGCACATCATCCCCCATACTGGGGGTGACTGGGAGCAACTGGGAGCATGCTGGGAGCAACTGGCATCATACTGGGACTGAGGGGGTTGATCTAGCTGGAGGCAACTGGGACCATACTGGGAGTGATTGGAAGGAACTAGTGAATCAGGATTCTAAAGAGATTAAAGATTTTGGCTGAAGGTTAGAAGCAATTCATATTGATCAGGATGTAAGTTAGATAAGCAAATGATAGGTTAATGAGTATCAGTTTCTTAAGCTTGAGCTAAATGATGTATTGTTTGCCATTATGAGCTTGATTTAGTTTTTCTTTTAGAAGGAAATGGAGTAAGTGAACAGTTATAAGAACAGATTGAAACCAGTAGAACAATGACCAGCACCTGAACTTTAAATCAATCAATCACAAAGCAGGGGATCTTGGATCGTGCCAGAGGGTCACAGAGACCTGAGGAAGACTCTCCTGACTTCATCCTTCAAGACCACTGACCCAATTCAAGAGAAGAATTGCACACACATGAAGGACTAATAACCTCATTTTAATACAGAACAGGGATGGGAGGTGCTGGGGTTATGCACATGTATTGTATGTAAGATCTTAAGAAATAAATAAAGGGCAAAGAACCTTGTACAGGGCAGTCACACCTTTCAGAGATGACTCCTGTGCCACCAGCTGGTGTTAATAAACATAACACTTTCTAACTGTAACTAGTTAGTGTCTCTGACTGTGATCTTCAGTTTTAATGGCTCAGCACAATGCCAACCTCTAAATGCACCAAAAGCTGCAGGAAAATTCCCACAAATACAAGCTATTCCATTAATTCCTTCTTGACTTTCTAAATTCTCCACAGCCTCTTGCTCCCAATCCAACGCCACTAGTCCTCCAGCCGACATCTGATAGAAACCATCCAAATATATTCTCTCATTTCCCCTGTCTATCCACCAGTTTACTGAATTCACAACCTCTCGAGTCCAAATGAGTCGAGCCGAAACCAGTCAAGGAGAGGAATTCCCTCTATTTGTCTGACCAGATAGAATTCTCAGACCCAAACTATCTCTATTATAATTCTAGCAATCAGCATCTACAAACACAACCCCCATACCTAAAATCACAACTAAGCCCTTATGAAAGACTTGCCAAACTGCTCCTGTCCTTTATCTGTCCCCAATCTACTTCAAAAACGTTCATATCTCAGCTCTCAGAGATGAATCAACTCTTTCAAACAAACCACTATTACTATTTCTTACTCAGCGTGTACTGCACTTACAACTATTCACACAAGTAGCAGTGCTGCCTCAAAAATACACCACAGCTCCAAAACACAATGCCAAGTCGCTTACACACGAACAAAACATCTCTTCCATGCACACTAGCATCCCAATCTTACTTTTCCCAAGGGAAACACTTACAAACACACTATAAAAAAGCACTCAACCTCTGTATCTCAAAATTGTATTCCGCAGGCAAAACCACCTGAACACCAGGCCTGAACAACTCTGGGAGTCCGGACCCTTTTAACATGAACACCGGGTGTTACAGTAAATACCGTCCCCCGGAACCGAAGTACGCACACACCACAGTCACAGCGGGGAGGGGGCTTTTTATTAAGGGTTTTACACAACATGCAGGGCTATCAAACACTTTAATCATGTGCCCCACTCGTCTCGTTTTTCCCCGGCCATTTCAGTCGCCCAAAAAGGGAACCTCAGGTCCAAACTCTCACTCATTTTTTTACTAATAGCACATCTCAACAAACTCTCTCACAATCGTTCTCACAGTCAGGACACATTCACACAGCATAACAACCATAGACCAGGATTTGCCCTTACAACTGCTAGCCCCAAATTGCCACCAAACTGAGCCCTCTACAATGCAACAAATGGCGAAATCCCCTTCTGCCAGCAACCACAGCCCGAGCCCCCCTGGCTCGGTACAACAGCTCAGCAGCTCTGTGTGCTGGCAACCAAATACAACTGAGCAGACACCAACTGCAATTTCAGCGTGCAAGCACACTGCAGAGGCACAAGTTGTGTGTGGGATGTCTCCCACGGCTTACCAACGGCCTTTTCTGACCACACATTTACCTTACAGGTCACTGTTTAAAGTGTTTCAATTATTTTAAAGATACCCCTTTGTCCGGAGTTTTTAGTAGTCAGGAGTCCTTGTCTGCTGCTGGATAGATAGTCCAGGCAGGGAGTCCACACTTCCAGGAATATCGTGGGGTGTGCCCCAAGTGGGTCCTCCACCCCAGCTGGTCTCACAGCTGAGCAGAGCCTCCTCCTGGCTGGGTGGCCAGAATGAGTTGTTAAAAACTGATATGATCACCAACAATGATCTTGTAACTAGTTAAAGTTAGAAAGTGGTATGTTTATTCACCTGCAGGCAGAACGGGAGTCATCTCCAAAAGGCTGTACAAGGGGCCATACAAAGTTCTTTGCCCTCTATTTATTTCCCAAGATCTTACATACAATTCATGTGCATAACCCCAGGACCTCCCATCCCTGCTCTGTATTAAATGAGGCTATCAGTCCTCCATGTGTGTGCAATTCTTCTCTTGAATTGGGTCAATTGTCTCAAATTGGATCAGTGGTCTCAAAGGATGAAGTCAGGAGAGTCTTCATCAGGTCTCTGTGACCCTCTGGCATGATTCAAGGTCCCCTGCTTTGTGATTGATTGATACAAAGACCAGGTTCTAATCATTTGTCTACTGCTTTCAATCTGTTCTAACGGTTCCCTTACTCCACTTCCTTCTATAAACAAGCTCATAATGGCAAACAATACAACAATTAGCTCTAGCTTAAGCATCTAATAATCATTAACCTATCATTTGCTTATGTAACTTACACCCTGATCCATATAAATTGCTTCTAACCCTTGGCTAAAATCTTATCTCTTTAAAATCATGATTCAGTGCCCCCCAAATGTTGGGGTGCCCGCTGAATGTCGAGGTGTCTCTGCACAGCCCCCCCCCCCAGGCTGCCAAGGGTCATCTGTGTCCACGTCCACCAGGAGAACACGACGGTGGCCGTCATCTTCTCCCAGCCTCTTAGGCTGAGTGGGGACACATGGGAATCCCTAAAATTACCTGGGTGTACCCAAATTCATCTTGGTACCCCCCAAAAATCACCTGGATACACCTGAGTACACCCCACGTTCACCTAGGTCCCCCCCCAAATTACCTGGATACATCTGGGTACTCCCCCAAATCACCTGGGTCTCCCCACAAAAGTCACCCGGATACCCCACAGAAGTCACTTGGATTTTTGGGAATCCCAAAAATCACCTGGGTACCCCAAAAATCGCCTGGGTCCCCTCTAAATTTTCTTGGGAACCCCAAAAATCACCTGATTCCCCCCCCCCAAAATCACCTGGATTCCATCTTAAAATTTCCTGGGTACCCCTAAAACTACTTGGGTACCCGCAAAACCACCTGGGTCCTCCCAAAAAATCACATAGGTACACCTGGGTACCCCAAAAAATTCTTGGGCCCCTGCCCAAACTGGTGGTCATGAGACCCCACTGCTTTGACTAGGTAGACACAGTGTCCCATTTATCCCATTGACTTGAATGGGTAGACCTGGTTTCCTGTTTACCCCCATTTACCCCCAGTAACCCTTCTCAGTGCTCCTAGTAATTCCCTGTAGCTCCCAGTAACCCCAGTGCCCCCCTTTATTCACTCCCAGTGTTCCCACTAACCCCACCTCTCAGTGCTCCCAGTTTGCTCCGTTTCCCCCATTCCTCCCTCCCAGTGCTTCCAACTCCCCCCAGTGCTTCCAGTTCCTCTCCCAGAGCTTCCCCTTCGCCCTTCCAAGTACTTCCAGTCTAACCAGTGTAAGTAATAAAGAGCTTGACTCGGCCAATATATCAAGCAGCAATCAATTTATTAATTCTTTAATACAAAATGGTAAAGTGTGAGCAAAACAGTGGGGGTCTCCCCTCCAACTGCACACAGACTGCTGATCCCTGCTGGTATTTATTGAGAATCTTCATAAGCATTTCTCAGCAGGTTTTTTTTTTCTAGTTTCCTCCTAGTTTCTATTTGTGAAATCCAATTTCTATACCCCATTGTGACC
This sequence comes from Acrocephalus arundinaceus, assembly GCA_021534815.1. Lineage (NCBI taxonomy): Eukaryota > Metazoa > Chordata > Aves > Passeriformes > Sylviidae > Acrocephalus > Acrocephalus arundinaceus. Next base: position 651,204 of record JAJEOU010002759.1, read on the forward strand.
AAGTGAAGTGATGTCCAGCTTCCCTTGTTCAGAAACAAACACCAGTGATCATGAGGTTCAGCTTTCCTTCTTCAGGACCATAAATCAATGGTGGTGATGTCCAGCTTCCAGATGGTGGTCTGTCTCCTTTTCCAGGATTGCCCAGCCTTCCTTCTCATGATAATCAGTTTTTAGCTCAGGATAAGCTCACTTCCTTCTTTTATTCAGGTGATTACAATTCCTTCTATATATATATTCTAAAGCTGTAGTTCAAACCCTTTTATAACAAAGCAGCTTAAAGCTTATAATACCTTTATTTTCAAAGCAAACAATAATTATAATACTTCTGCATTCTTCTATCCTACATGTTAAAAGCCTATAAAACTCATACTAATTGAAAAAGCTTAAAACTTATATTGTGAAAACTTTTAGGCTCACATTGTTCACTTATAAGCAAGCAAAATATTAGTCCAAAAGCCTCTTTCCATGCTTTTTCCATTTGTTAGTTAAAACTGTTTTTTTTATAATTGTCCTATGGCCTTTTCCCACACATTTCACAACCTCAGCTACAAAGGCCATCTTTTTCTACCTGACATGAAACACAACCCCACATTTCACACCAGTAACCCTTACCAATCCAGCCCTGTTAATGGCTAGACCTGGTGTCCGTACATCCCCATTGACTTTAATTGGGTAGAACTGGTGTCCTTTCTCTTCCATTCATTTAAATGGGTAGACCTGATGTTAAAAAAAACCCCCATCCATTTCAGTGGGTAGACAGGATGTCTCAAATATTTTGGGGTTAAACCTACCAATTTCGGGGTTTGAAAGTCCCAGTTTTTGGTGGGAAAATGCCACAAATTTTATTCTTTTTCCCCCACAGATGAACCCAGAGTGTCCAGAGCTGAGGGCAACACTGGACAGCTCCACCCTGGCAAGGCCCTGGCACTCAGGTGAGGGGCACCCACACCCCAGCCACACCTGGGTATCCTCAGACCTGAAGGCAAGAGGGCAGGGCCAGGGTGGGCGTGGCTTAAAGGAGAGTGGGCATGGCCACCACACACCTGGCACACCTTGATGGGTGACATCAGCTCTGCCACCTCCCTGCTCCATCCAGTGACCACCCCACCCACCTGGAGGTCACCTGGGAGCCTGACTCCGTCCCTCGCCAGGTGACACTGCAACCAGGTGAGGCCATGGCCACTCTGACCTCACCCACTTCTAACCACGTCCTTTTCTCACGTGGCCAGACTATTTTCTCTCCCAGGTGAGGCTGAGGCTTGGTGGCAGGACCCAATTGTGGAGCAGCAGCTTTTCTGCTGGGCCATGCCCCTTTTCATAAGCCATGCCTTCTTGCTTAAGCAATGTTGATATTGAGCTGCCCGTCATCTCTATATGGGCTAAACTGTGCCCGTTCGAGCAAGCCACACCCTGTTGGGTTAAGCCACAACCACTCAAACCTTCCCTTCATCTGTATGGGATCAAGCCCCGCCCCAGTGGGTTAGGCCATGCCGCTTGTGCAAAGCCACACCCCTTTCATTAGGCAATGCCCACACATAGCTGCCATTTATCATTATTTAGTTTCAGCATGCCCATCAATGCCTTATGTCATGAAGCCCCGCCCCTTTCTGCCCAAGCCACGCCCCCATCTCAACAATTAGCCCTGCCCCCAGGCCAGAGCTGGGCGTGGCTGAGGCTCAGGTGTCTTAAAATGGGCATTTGTAATGCAGATATGGTGTGGGTTTTTCTTGTTGGTTGTAGTTCTCCATCCTGGTTTATTTGCATTAAAACCCTACAGACTGGCTGGCTTAGCTTGAACACCTGCACAGATGGAGAGATGGCCTCCCACCCTCCCCTCTGTGTAGCTGAGATGGGCAGAAGGACAGAACAATTTCTCTTTCTGCTGTGAAATCCAGCAGGAAGCTGACAGGGTTACCCCAGAGCTGCAGAGAAGGCTCTGTGGGATGAGCACATGATGTTCTTGAAGCTGTGTGCTCACCCCAAGGCTTGCACAGAGGGGTTGCTCTGGATGCCTCAGCCTGTTTGGCGCTGCCTCTTGCACCATTCTGGGCATGCTGGCACAGCACTCACTGCTTGCCCAGCGTCCCTGTCACCTGCATTGTCCCTGTTCATGACCTCTACATGCTGGCAGGAGCAGTGCCTGTGCAATGGGATGGAGTGAGACTTGGAAAGAATCCTCTGCAGTTGCCATGAGTTTGAACAGATGTACAACCTCTGCCGTGCCTGGCAAGTGTTTCCTGGCAGCCCGCAGTGCAGCCTCCAATCCCTGGGAGTTCACAGGGTGCACTCTGCACTCCAGCATCCATTAATGCATGCAGGGAGTGAAGTGCTTTTCCTGGCATTCCTGCCTAAAATTGGATGGGTTTGAGATTGAATGTTCAGCTTAGGAAAGTTTTGTCCTCATCATGGAAGTGCAGTTATCTGCACTAAGGAAACCTTCTTAGTGCTTCACTCTCCATTCCCTGCTTTCCAGCCACAATGTCCACAGCCTCTTTCTGCAACATCCTCCCCTAAATTTCCTTCTGCTGCCCTGACTGCAGGAAGGGCTTCAAGCACAACTCCACCCTCGTCAGGCACCGGCACATCCACACTGGGGAGAGGCTTTATGAGTGTACCCAGTGTGGGAAGAGCTTTTCCAGGAGCTCTCACTTGACCCACCACCAACAGAGGCACCAGTAAGGGAAGCCCTGCGAGTTTCCTGACTGCAGGAAGAGCTTCGTGCTCTGCTCCAACTCCATCCCCCGTCATAGGACCCACATTGGGCAGAGCCCTGGTGACCCACATTCCCAGTGATTCAGGTTGGGAAGACACCTGGCTGGTGGTCTCCTTGTCCTCCTGGCTCCCCATAGACACCTGGAAGAAATCTGGAAAAGGAACATCCATCAAGACTCTGATCAACACTGGAAATTCATTGGAAAGAGCTGATTTGTTGACGTTAGAGCCCCAAAAATCTCATCTGCTCTGTCCAGTTTTTTCTTCATGTGGCATCAAGCAATGCTGGGTGATCTTGAAGATCTTTTCCCACCTGAAAAATTACCATGTTTATCCCTTCAAAACACCCACAACTGGGGTAAAAATAAAGAAATGAAGCAAAGAGATCTAAAGCTGAATCATTTTACTGGGATTTGAGTGTCAATGTGGGGTTCAGGGGAATATTCAGGGGGGGTTAGGTGTTCTGGGACCACCCAAGCCAAGGGACATGGCCATGATCTCGTAGTTGTTGCAGCAGAATGTGTCCACCTGAGCCCCTCTGTTCTCCAGGAATTCTGGCTGTCTGTCCCAGTCTTTGGCCTGGGTCTCCCTATCCGGGGTGTCCCCCCCAAAGTGCCCAAACCACTGCTGAAGTGCCTGAGCTGCTCCTGGCTGTGGATATTCCTGTCCACCAAACTCTCCTGGTCAGTGCTCTGGGGGGCTGGGAAATGTTTTAGGGACTCCTGGAGGGACTGAGAAAGGCTTTTGTGGCTCCTGGGGGCATTTGTGGGGCTGGGAGGGGATTTGTGGCCTTATTGGGGGGGGGGTTGTGAGGGAGGTTTGGGGTCGTGGAAGGAGTTTGGGGGTTGGAGGGAATTTGAGTGAGGCTTGTGGGAAATGGGAAGGGGGTTTTGTGGTTTTTGGAGCCATTTCTGTTGCAGGGAGTGGTTGGAAGTGTCCTGGGCAGGAGCTTTGGGTTTTGCTTGGAGGTCTGGGAGTGGTTTTGGGGCTGGGAGGAGGTTTTGGGGCAGTTGTGACTGCCCCAGACTCCCAAAGCTGCCACCAGACCCGGCCCCAAAGATGCTGCCGGTGTTTGGGGGTTCCATGTTTGGGTTCATCCTCTGGCGCTGCAGAAGAATTTGAGAGGGGGTCCCCAGGGGCCATGTGTGTCCCCTCCCCGGAGCTTGGGGGAGGACAGTGTCACTGTCCCAGTGTCACCTCCTTTTTCCCTCCCCACAGGGCTCCTGCCCCAGCTCCTGCTGCCCCTCAGGAGAGAATTTGGGGAGAGGGCAGAGGGGGTGCACAGTCCCCACCAGGGGATGACCCTGCCGCAGCCCCTTTGTTCAGCACCAAGCTGGGCTTGGGGCCGCAGCAGGAAGAGCCCCAGGGGAAGCAGATCCTGCAGGTGGGACAGGGCTTGGGCTCAGGGCAAGGCCCTGCCCTGCACACCTGGCTCAGGTGTTACCCTGCCCTGGGAAGGGAGCGGGACATTCCCATCCCCACGGATCAGGGCTGGCAGCAGCACTTGGAGCATGGACATGGAAATACTGGGAGCAACTGGACCACACTGAGGGCTACTGGGAGTGACTGGGAGCAACTGGGAATGACTGGTGTGTGCTGGAGGGAACTGGGATATACTGGGAATGAGTAAGATGATGCTGGGGGCAACTGTAACAATACTGAGGACTCTGGGGTGACTGGGATTGAGCATGCTGGGGGAAACTGGGATATACTGGGGGTGTCTGGAATGATATTGCAGGGGACAACATTGGGAATACTGGGACCATGTTGGGGGAAACTGGCAGCAACTGGGTGTGAATTTGAAACAGGACAGCCAATTTGATAGCATTTGGGTAGAGCAATGGATGATGTCAGTTTTACCAAAGTCTTGGAGACTGTCTCCTACAACATCCTTAAATACAAACTGTCCATATGCCCTGGGAAGAAGACTGAAAAATGGATGGGTGGTTGGGCCCGGAAGATTGTCATCAGTGGCAGAAAGCAGAGCTGGAGGTAAGTCCTTGTGCTCTGACCCCCAGGGGCTGATAGCAAGGCAGATACTCTTTAAAGTCTTCATGAATGGCTGGGCTGGAGGTGCAGTTTACCCTCAGCAAGTTTGCAGACAACACAAAAGTGGCAGGAGCAGCTGCTACACCAACTGCTTGTGCTACTCAGAGGGACCTTGGCAGGCTAAAGAATTGGCCTGAGGGAAATCAGATAAAGTTCAACAAAGGGAAGTGACAAGTCTTATGCCTGGGGAGGAATTAGCCCATGCACCAACAGCTGCTGGAGGCCAACTGCCTGGGAAGCAGCTTTTCTGTTACCTTGCCTTGGTGCTTTGGGGCTGTGCTGCCAAGCAAAGGCAGGATGCGTGCAGGCAGAGCAAGCAAGGGTTTGCCCCTGGCCCTGCCCTGCCGTGCCCGTCCAGCGCCGGGAGCCGCCGCGCCCGCGCTGTGCCCACGGCCCCGGCTCTGGGCGCTCGTCCCCGCCGAGTCCGGCCCGCGCCGGGGCCGCGCCGGGCGCGCGCGGGGCCGAGCGCAGCGCCCCCCTCAGGCCGCGCGCCACCGGCGCAGCCGCGGCTGTTGCGCTCTGGGCGTTGTGGCACAGGCGGTGATCGACACCATGGCAGAGGTGCCGCTGCCCGCTGGGTTTAACGCCCGCACCTTTCCTGCAAAGCTGTGGCACCTGGTTAACAGACCCCGCGTCCGCTCTGTGCGCTGGGACAGCCAGGCCCAGGGGCTGCTCATAGACCGCTCCCTCTTCGAGCGGGAGCTGCTCAGCCCGGGCGGCGCTCGGGGCCCGGCCCCGCACACCTTCAGGGCCACGCAGTTCAGCAGCTTCGTGCGCCAGCTGAACCGCTACGGCTTCCGCAAGGTGCCGGGCCGGGCTGGCGCTGCTGCGCCGGGCTATGCGGGGGCCTGGCTCCATTATAGCAGCCCCTGGTTTCGCCATGACCGCCCCGAGCTCCTGCTCCGCATCCAGCGCCGGAGCGCAGCCAGCAGGCAGCGGCTGGCGGTGGGGTGGGAGGGGCGCAGGCGGGGCGGGAGCAGCTCCCAGCAGCTCCCCGGGGCGCGGCCGCTGCCGGACGGGCAGCGCAGGCGCGGTCGCTTCAAGGCGCTGCCCAGGGAGAGGCCGCCGCTGCCGCCCGGGTGCCCGCCCTGCGGCTTCCTCCTGCTGCACAGGGAGCGGGCGCTGCCAGGCGGGCAGGAGCTGCGCCGGCCCCGGCCCCGGCCCGGCCGTTTCCAGCAGCCGCCCAGGGAGCGGCCGCCGCTGGCCCGGCGCCCGCCCTGCAGCTTCCACCTGCTGCACAGGGACCGGCCGGGGCCGGCCCGGCCGGAGGGGCCAAGCCGCTTCCAGGAGCTCTACACGGAGCGGCCGCTGCCCGCCGAGCGGGAGGTGCCCCGGATCCCGCCCTCCCAATTCCTCGGGTTCCAAGGCGAGCGGCTGGGGCTGCTCGGACGGGAGGGGCCCCCCAGCCGCTTCCAGGAGCTGTACGGGGAGCAGCTGCCTCCGCTCGACCGGGAGGTGCTCAGGTTCCAGCCTTGCAGCTTCCAGCAGCTCCACGGGGAGCAGCATCCCCCAGCCTCCAACCCAGCAGGTAGGAAAAGAATCCTAGCCTTGCTTTTCCAAAAGGTCATGAAAAGTGATTCTTTAAAGTATTTTTTCCCAGTGCTCTGTCGTTCTAAGACAGAAATTGTCAAGCCTTGTAAGAAGGGACACTAGAAAGTCAAAAGATTCTCTGCCTGGTTTTCCTGTGTGCTTTCTCTGATGTTTGATCCAAGGCAGCAATAGAGCTCTGTGTCCCAAAGCCACACTCTGGAGCCTGACTCACGGGTTTGGATTCTTGTAGCTGCACCGGGCACTTCAGCCCCTCATGCTCCAGCTGGCAGTGCTGGCTGTGCAGCATCAACGGCCTCCAGCTCAGCGCAGAATGCACCTGCAGGAGAGGAATCACCCCAGCTGGATCTTGGCCTGGCTGTTGAGAAGATGATCCGGGAGATCAGGAGCTCCCTGCCTGAAAGGTCTCCCTGTGCTCAGGTAACCCCAGTGGATGGGAATGAAAGAGGCTGGACTGAGAGTTTTGAATGTTGTTACATGGCTGAGAAGCAAAGGTTCCTTGAATTTAATTCTTTTCATTCCTTTTTAATTATCTAATTGGAGATTGTAACATGGCTGAGAAGCAAAGGATTCTTGAATTTAATTATTTCCATTCTTATTTAGTTATCTAATTGGATGTTGGTACATGGTTGAGAAGCAAAGGATCCTTGAATTTAATTCTTTTCATTCCTTTTTAATTATCTAATTGGACATTGTAACATGGCTGAGAAGCAAAGGATCCTTGAGTTTAATTATTCCCATTCTTATTTAGTTATCTATTTATTCTTGATCAAGCAAGATTTCCAAAAGAAGAGGGAATGAAAAAGTCTTCCCCCACAGTGAGGATGAGAGGTGTGAGCCTGTGCTGGCCACCTTCGGCTGTTCCTTTTCCTTGGGAAGAATGCCTCGTGCAGGGGCATTTGTGGTGATGCTGTGTAGGTTCTAACAGGCTTTGTTGGGTGGGAAAGAAGAGAAGAGTGTTTGGAGAATTGCCACTGAAGGCAAAGTGTCCCGTGCAGGGAGGGGCACGCCAGAGGTGTCTCTGTTGCAGCAGCAGATGTGGGCTCTGCCTCTTTTGGGTTGGAAGGCCAAGGCAAAGCCAGGGCTGGGCTGCAGCTGCTGCTGCTGCTTGTGGCCTGCGTGTGTGGCCCTGCCAGGCGTGTGTGGGGATGGGCTGGAGCTGCAGCTTCCTTGTCCTTTTGTTTGACAGATTCAGTCTTGGGATTAGGAATCTCATTTCTCTTAACTCCTGCCTCTTTCCAGACTTGTCTGGAGGGTGAGTGCTGGCACAGCCTTTTTTGCAGAATATTAGACGTGTTGGCCAAAGAATGTCTCTCTTTCTCTTGCTGTGCAGACTCATTGCCTACAGTACATTTGTGATTGAGGAAGGGCAGAGTCAGGGTGGGGAGTGGGATTTTCTGGATTTAGCAATCTCTTATTCTCAAGTGGGATGTCTTTTGTCTTTTGTAAACTCACATATGGCAGTTTGCAAAAGCATTTTATTCCATACAAAAAAGGAAACCTTGCAGGCTCTAAACCATCTTGAGAATCTTTAGGATTCTGATGGATGGGCTATTGCAGGAGAGGTGAATATTCTGGAATTGGTCATAGTGGGAATATCTTTCTGTCCAAAGGTAATTTGCAGGTGCTTAATCTTAGGAATTTCCTTCTTTACTGGAGTAGAAACACTACTTGGTTGTCTGACTTTTCACGTCTTTCGTGTTGGCTTTATTTCTACCCTACCAATTTATATTTTTTTTGGCACTGGGAAATTTGATCCTGGAAATACCCTGGGTCCATCAATTTTTTCCTGGGTCCTACATATGGGGCAGCAGCAGAGGGCTCCAGAAAGCACCACCTTGTGATGGAGTGTCTGAGCGTTTGGGTGGGGCTGGTGAGACTCCCAGGCAGAAATGTGAGCTTTGCGTGTGGGTTTGCAGCACACAGCCCTGGGCAGTGCTGGGAGCGAGCTCTGCCCTTGCTGACAGCCACGTTGGCAACAAGGAGAGCCCCTGGCTTTGTGCTGGCTGATTTCTTACAGCTCGTGGCATAAGCCAGGGTCAGAGCATGAGTGTAGTGCAAAGGGGGAGATGTAGTGGTGTGTCAAGCGGGGCTTGCAGGTCATTATAATTAAGTTTGTTGAATGGTTTGTTCCAAACACCCCCCTAATATTTTCGTATGGTTTCCCCCTTCTGGAAACTCTTGTTCCCCAGTAACTCCCTTGTCTATCAGTTGTCCCCTCCCCTCCAGGGCCTGTCAATCCTTCAGGAGGCCTCTCCCTTCTCCAGAACCTTCTGTGAGGTTCGGTCCCTGATAGGCCCAGGCTCTGGAAATCCCTACTCCCTCACTGCCATTGGACCAGTGTTTGTCTCCCACCCCCTAGCTCCTCCCCCGGTTCTCCTCATTGGTTGATAGTCGTGGGCACACCCCTAATTTGTTGTCATACTTAAGCCTCTGCGCATCTGAGGAGCTGCTCTTCTCTGGGGCACCCTCTCCTGTTAATAAACCCGTTCCTGCTTCACCCCAGAAAGAGTCTCCTTCTCCTTTCCTTGTCTTCGCTGCGCTCCCCATCGGTGGCTGTGTGTCGGCCAAGGATCCACAGGGTGGACCCGACAGACAGTCTCAAGGGGCCATCCTTCTGCTGAGCACGCTTCCGTCAGGGCTACCGGGCACAGCTGGGACCCGCGTTACAGCGGTCCGAGGAGCGTGACCTCAGATGAGGGCACGTCCCCTCACTTGGTGTCTTCTGCTTTTCTGCATTCTGTTTTGCCTCAAAGGTCATTTTGTAAGAGCTTCAGTTTCACCTTGGCCACCCAAATCCTGAGTTTAAAATGCTTGCCATGTGAACTGTGTGGGCAGTTTCCCTTTGTGCTACACGGCCTTTGGGGTGAAGAACAGTTAGTGTATCCCTGATGTGATTCTAAGAAAATGCTGAGTGATCTTTGGGTTCCTTTCTCTCTGTTTTTCTTTCAAGGGGATATTAATGTTGCCCCTGAGCCTTCAGGAGAGGACACATGAACGGGCTGCAGCAAGAAACTCCATCTGGCACCGAGAGCTGCGGGAACAGTTCCCCAGAGCCCGAGGAGCCTGGTAAGGAGAGAGCCCCCATTGGTTTAGAGAGGTGTGAGACGGCTGCTCTGAGCCTGCCTGTGACAGGAAGGGAGATCAGAAGAGTTGAGTTCTTGTCTGCAGGGCTGGTGCTTCCTGGTTCCTTTAGTTCCAATCCTGCACTGGCACAGGCTCCCGAGCCCTGCCCTCCACGCTTCTCCAGAGGCTCTGACACTGAGTCCTCTGCTGTGGCAGAGAGCAGGGACTAAACTGACATTGTGGGAGTTTGTGTCACAACCTGCATGTCCCAATTTGGTTCATAACTCAGCTCACAGCACCCTTCAGCTTCAGCCATTTCAGCGAGGGCTGAAGTCTCTCTGTCAGCACAGAGAAAGAACAAGGCTGGGCTTCTTTGGGGGGGCTGGGGCTGTCTGTGTTTCAAGCTCGCGTGGGTGCCATTTGCACTGCGAGTGCTGAGACTTTATCGAGGTACTTGAATGCTTTACACCATTTTGGAAAATTGGAAGAATCTCTGTTCTCTAAAGTGCAGGCTTCAAATTCCCAAGTGAGAGTCTGCCTTTCAGGCCATCTTTTACAGTCCGTGACAGAAGGACAATTGCTGCCCAAGGGAAACGTGACAAGGGCGAATATTGACTCAGTGTTCTCTTTTCTTCCCAGATCTCACATGATCACATCTCGTGGAGGGGTGCCTGCATGGCAGGAAGAGACAGAGGGAGAGCCTGTGACTACCAGGCAGGTAGATCCCTCTGTCTATTGTGATATGTTAGAATGATATAGTTTATATTTACCTATCTATATAATTGTTATTCTAAAAATACAGTATATTTATAGTATATATAGATTTAGATTTAGATTTATATAGTTATAATAATGTATGCATAGTAATAGATATACATAGTTACATATATCTATGCAGATTTTTTTATATATATAGTTATTTTTTATAAATGTGCATAGTTAAATACTTTTAGCTAAATGCGTGTTTACATACATAGATTAGTATCTGCATAGGTACAGACTAGTTTTTAACCTTTTCCCTTCTCCCTTTGTCCTTTTCCCCCTGTGCCCCCTCTGTCCCTGTTCCTGTGCTGGGTCCGAGCTGGTGGCCGGGCCGGGCGGGGCAGCAGTTCCAGCCCCGGGGTCCCTGGAGCGGTGGCAGCTGCCGGTGGCCCCAGGCAGTGTCCCCTGAGGAGCTGCTGAAGGACGGTGAGACAGAGGGGCCTGAGGGGGCTGAGGAGGCGGTGACACTGCAGGGACAGTGACCTTGAGGGGCTGGGGGGACTGAGGGGTGTGGGGCAGCAGAGGGCAATGGTGGCACTGAGGTGACAGGGAAGTGGCACAGGCTGAGGGGGTGGCAGGTCTAGGGGACGGGATGGGTCAGAAGGGATTGAGTGGGGTGAGAGGACTGTGAGGGGCTGAAGAAACTGAAGGGGGCCGGGGCTTTGCCCAGGGACGGTGGGGCTGAGGGGATGGAGGGGGCCAGCAGGGAGCACAGAGGGCTCTGGGACTGCAGCTCTGCCAGGCCTGGGAACCAATTCCAGAGCCTCCATTTCTGCCACAGCTGCCCTGAAGACCTTGAGGACAGGCGGAGACTGACAGGAGGCAGCAGGGAGAAGCTGAAGGCCACCAGCAAGAGCAGTGGACAGGGAGCTGCTGCTGCCAGCCCAGAGCCCGGTGAGGCCACAGGGCCAGTGAGGCAGGGTGGGGCTGAGGGTGGGTGGGCTTTGGCCGTGGGCTTTGGCCAAACTTTTCCTTTCTAACTCTCCTGGGAGGCGCTGAGATTTTCCCTTCCCTGACTGAAGGGCAGGTGCTGCCAAGGGAAACGTCCCAATCCTGACTCAGTGTTCCCTTTTCTTCCCAGATGTCCCATCTGCTGTCCCTGTCCAGGAGAGCTGCTCTGCACGGCAGGAAGCTAAGATGGAGTGAAAGGCATTGAAGATTGGGCAGCTGGAGTCCCTCTGCTTAGAGTTGTGTTTAAAGAATATGGACTTGAACATAGAGAGGGATAATTATATGGATATTTATATATGTGTGTTGCTATTTGTATAAGAATATTTCTATATGTATGTTGTTATATTTATGGATATGCTATGTATATATGTGTGTATAAATGCTTGTAATTACATTACGTGTATATATCTATCTAAGTATATGTATATAGAAGTATGTTGTTTTATCTGTGTTCAGTTCTTTTTCCTACATACACAGTCATGCAGGTGTTTCTATTGATCTGCTTGTAGT